>JAHWFP010055372.1:23549-35626 GCA_023313725.1 Lithobius niger | reverse complement strand
GGGGGGGGGGGGGGGGGGCACGTGCCTTAATGTTTGTACTCCCAATGGGTACAGGCTTTGCAAATCTACCAATTATTCACATTCTCGTTCGAAAAATGTTTCCAGAATTGGACTTAAAACGTTTTTCTAAAATATTTAGTATACCTTTTTTAAAGATAATTAAACTGTCCTACATCGAAATCGAAAGTCAGTTGCTTGGAGTCCTGCAGTAATCCTAGGAATTCCCGATACGATTGGAACAACCGCCCAACAAATAGTCTCGTCTTCTGGCTCCATGGCTTCGGCTTGGAGCACGATGAACCTCCAAAGTAATCGGTGTCCAAGAATGTTGGCCTACTAACATACACAACGTCCTGGTTGCTAACTGCAACTAAGAAATAGTTCAGCTACTAACTGCTGACTTTTTTTAACTGTAATATCTTTTGAAACTACCAACTGGTAGCATTTTGCTCCCTTCATGTACACTAGTTGCGGTTTGATCACCACTTGATTGTTTTTTTTTGTTTTGTTTTTTTGCAATCTTTGTACTGGCTGCAATTTAGCAATTAGGGTAACTGGTAGTTCCATATTAGTTGCGGGTTTACCATCAATTTGTAACATGGCTGCTACCTGATAAATTTTAAACTTCTTTTGCGTGTTGTGCAGACACGAGTTGACGTCGGGCTTCTTGGGAATAATTTATTTTATCTTGGTGCTTGGGTGCATTTTGGCTACCATCGTGCAACAACTTACAAAATGAACCAGCTCTTGTCTTACAATCATAAACAACCAAGTTTCTAACACTTTACAACCTAGCCACCATAACCATAAAACGACTTCTTTGCATTTCTGTAAGGGATGCACGGAGAATTTTAAAAGGGTGCAGTGCATGTTATGGTACATTTTTTACGCCTGGATAATGTGGTTACGCAATAATCTTAAGGTTTATTTTCTTAACTCAAACCTGTACAATGTAGAGCCGATATACATTGAATTTCTTAAGAAAAACACTGAAAATAGGGCATCAGTATGCTAATTATTCGCAAAATAAAATTTACTTTTTAGTAATGCTAATATTTTCAATTAGCCATATTATTCGCTTTGCTCAATCTATTGGTGTCGATCCATGTTTCGTGCAGTTGATTAGTTTGTTTGATTGAACTTCGACAGTTTTCAAAGCAGTTTTTCTCAATTTTGAGGGTAAAAAAATCAAGTTACAACCATAAAAATACAGTAAAACCTCTTTAATACGAACTTTAAGGGGACTGATAAAAATGTTCTTAGTGACCGTAGTTCTTATTAAACGGACGAGAGAAATTGGACTGCAACTTTAAAATAATGTAGCCTACCTGTATACGGTATTTTCTTTTCATTCGTCATTGACCTTCGCGTTTGCACAAACGGACAAAACTCTTATCACTTCTCAAGATGGAGTCAACTAGCGATTGATGTTTTGCGTGAAACGAAACGAAATTCCAGGGGTGGGGGGAGGAAAAAGAAACCGTTACGAACAGCAAATTCGTAAAAATAAGCTACAATTGTAAATATTTGTTCGTCTTATCTGTACTTTCGTATTAACAGAGTTCGTTATAGTCGTATATATTTAGTGCTGACTGAGTAGCTGACCAACCAAAATCTTGAAAAAAGTTCTTATTAAGCTGGAATTCTTGTTACCCGAGTTCTTATTAACGAGGTTATACTGTAGACTTATCTCAAGCGTAATTTAGGTACCTTTTATTTCACGCTACTCTTATCTATGTAGGTGCCTTAGTTCAAGAGTAGAAAAGGAAAACTCACACGTACACATCATATGTTATTACGTTATCTTGTTTTAACTACTATCCTAAAATGCTTACCTTCAATTCTAGCTTTCGTTTTGAGAGATCTTATGTCCTAAACACCCAAAACAAAATAATAATCCCGATGGATCATCAAACAATAGCACTCGCGTAAGTTGGCGTGTGATCACCACCAGGCACGCTGCTTGTCTTCCCACTCATATTTTCATTTGGGCCGGACGCGTGAGCATCGCCAGTTTTTTACTGTGATCTTTTTTCGATTATGTTGGCTTGTAAGTTTTGCCGGAGAAGATTGACGTTGGTGATCCACTTTCGAACATTTCCCTGCGAAGAATTTTGCATGGGAATGATGTTAAAAATGGTTGGTAGTTTTGAAACCACACGAGTCCGTTCTGCAAAGGGCTCTGAACAAAAGGTGAAGAAGCGGGCATCATCTGTTGGTTCGAGGTCTTTTCTAACTTTTCTGCTGGCGCTTCCCCTTCTTTTACTCCCCCCGATCATTTCGAGTTGCCAAACCACCGCTAATGTTGTGACCAACACGTCGATTAGATCGCGAGTGACAGCACGACATAACGTAACTGTTGAACCGTTATGCTGGATGCAATGACAAGGTGCTTACAAGATCTGTTACCCAATAACAGAAATCACAAACATTGCTTAACCAGACGTTAATCCTTTCGAACGTTATTTTGGGCCTGCGGATAGTTTCATGAAACGGTTCAAGTATCCTTTTCCCACTGTTAGTACTGAAAGTTGGAGGGGGGGGGTAGACCCCATAGTGTGTCAGTAAGGGATTCCCTTCATCCTAGTGTCTGTCGTGCAGTTGCCAGAGATTATTTTGGATAACAATGTTGAAAACTTTGTATCGGGAGTTGCATCACGTATGTCACCATCGGCTTCATCCCCTTCTCACTGGATATTCGCGGTACCCTTAAACGGGCTCAGAAACGCCCGATCGGCACGCACCCTTAGTTAAATGACTTTGCTAAGCACTTTGCACTGGACCATAATGATTTGTTGAACTCTGCGGCACCCATTGGTCAGGGTAATCCCTGTTGCAACCGGGTACATGTGCCCGTGAATTTGTAGAACAACACGTGATTACATAGTGCAAAGCGCGACGGTGTTAATGTGTTGCAGCCATCTAATCTCCCGTCGCTAGTTGACTTCCGTTATGTGCAGCGTACTAGGTTAGATGTAATACCATCAGCAACATTTCCTAACTATAACTCGATGTCGCATATAAAAGATTCGGTATCACAAATTGAAGTCCCGTTATAAGTGTCGTACACCCTGAGAAGAATGTGTCACTGTTGTAAAGTCTAGTGTCGCTGTCGGGAAAGCAGGCGTTGCTATCGCGATCGCAGCTGGAGGTATCTTTTGATGTGCAGAATTTAACCTTGCCTTTCGTGGCTAAATTCTGACAACAGAGGGAACAAAATTTACGGAGTTGGGATGAACACGACAAGGACTAGGTGGCGTCGGCACCACAGAAAGAGTTTTAAACACATTTGATTACTTTGAGAATCACTGAATTCACTAACTAAAACATTCAACATTTCTAGCGCACATCTCCAAATAGCGATATACCAGTTTTTTTCGACACATAATTTTGACAGTTTTGAAGAAATTATGGTATAAGTTCGTTCCTACTGTCTTCTTCAGGCATAAGAAAAATTATTTCATTAGCATTACATCACTCCTCTCGTAACGGATTCATATCGCGCTGCATTTACAGCGTTCACTACTCGTCAGGCCTGTCTCTCAAACGGGCACTCAGTCTCTTAGCTAAATTACTTCGTACCAAATCCTGGATGGCCGAAGTTGATGGCAGTTAGTTATTCTTTAGCACTCTCCCATCTAACTCGTGTCCCACAATGGCCATAGACTACAAGCATCTTAGGTGTCTGTCACTAGCAGAGTTCGAGCTGATCAGTGTAGTGGTTTTCTCTCAATCTGTACGGTGTCGCTGGGCTTTCTGGTGGGCTGTGGCGCCGTTGTCCTCATCTCCCTTCCTTGTATACACCTTATGTTGCCGTACTCGATTCCGTATTCCTTTTCTTGTTTCTCCGATATACGTGGCGTCATAACCTTTGATACTACTACTTTCACATTCTCAATCACCCCCAGAGCTTTTTCTTCTTTCTTTTTCACTTCCGTTCCACTGTGGACTTGGTGCTGGCTTCCTCCATTTTTCCTCAAAAGCCTCTTCTTGTTCCCAACAGAATCCCAGAAAAGAATGTCAATGCCTTGATGTAGCAATTTCTTCAACATTTTGCTCTGCTCGCTTATTTAAGTAATACAACAGTTAGGAACACATCCTGCCTTACCTCGTTCATCCTCCTTCCTTTCATCTTTAGTGATCCCTCTACCATCTTCACCTTCGTTGCTTCCTTCATTATTAAGTCAGCATCCTATGTGGATACCCCCGCTTCACAAATCTGCCATTCTTCACCTGAAGGTAAGTTGTTGCTTCTGTAGTTGTCATCGAATTTCATGTGACACAGACAAACTCATTCTTTGCAATTGCTCGTAGCTGGCTCCGTGGATATCCGGATTTGTAGGTGATTCTCTTGTCGTGGACGTAGGTTTCCTATAAGGCTGGTAACCTATGCAACCATCAGTTCATCGTAGGAGCTGCACGTCCAGGAATGGGATCGTACCCTCCAACTCCTCTGCACATGTAAACCCAAAGTCTTCTCTCCATCAGTACAGCATCTAGAGAGCCCAACATTCATCTTCTCTCCCCATCGCCGCAATTATGTCATCAACAAACCTTTTGCACATCTTTACAGAAGGATGTCTTTCCTGTACGTATGTATCAAGGTGACACAGGACAAGTTCTGCCACCACTGCATCACACTTTTGTGAATTCAGATTTTGTCGACAGAGCCCCCCCCCCTCCCTCCACCTGCCACTGTCACAGGTCATGTTTAGAAGGTTGCTCGATATGGTGAGTGTGAGTGCACTACGGGACAAAGGAAAGGTGATCTTCGTTGAACTCCCCTTATCCCCCCCCTCCCCGATTCATCAAAAGCCAATTTTTTCATTTGAGTTTATAACATGGACGCTCCACGCGTTAAGCATTACCAGACTTTCAAAGGAACTAAGTATGTCCAGGCTGACATGAGGATGGAAATGGACTTCGTTTTAACAAAACAGCAGTCAGTTCGCATCCTGATGGTGCAGTTCGAAGACAATGAAAGGATAATAAGGGCTGGCTTGAGAGTGAATTCGTTGGCAGAATTGGTCTATTCAGCTTCTGCAGCGGCGCTCAAAGAGTATTTGTCGGGTTCAGAAGAAACTAGAGACATCCACACCCTGGAAGTGGTCCTAACATTGATGCACAAGGCTTGCAAATTTCATGCAGATACATTTACATGGGCATGCAGGTTACTGTACAACGCCATGCTTCACCGCCGTGACAGCTACCTCACGGCGACAGGGATCACCAAGAATACGAACACTCAGTTTAGGCTTCTGCCTATTCACTCGTCGTCTAGGTGTTTTAATGGCCAACTCCTTGTGCTCGCGCCCGAACTTAAGGAGAAGATGAAGCAGCCAACATAACTGCAAGCTTGAAGAGTGTGCAGTCTGCGGGTGTGAAGCGTTTGAACACCATTTTTCCATGGCCCCTTTCAAGGGAGTAGGCTCACCCCACAAAATAACCAGCAACAGTGAGGTGGTCATCGTGGCTGAGCGGTGAGAGAGCTTAGCCTGGTTGCTGGTGGTTTGCAGATCTGGTCGAACCCCTGGAAAGGGGACATTGGCAAAGTCCCCCGCCAGGATGCCAGGGTAGCGGGAGAGGTGACAATGCTTCTTCAGCGAGTAATGGGAACTATTTTGGCCAATTCTGGACAATCTTTCGGCCCCTACGATGATCGGAGGTCTCCCAGTTCAAATCCCCATTTGGCTCCTCCCTTTACCAGATATTTCTTCTTAACAAATTCTGGTAATGTTCTAAATTGAGCCGGTTCAGCCACGAGCGTTAAATTGCTTCGGCTGACTTAAGGCTCAAAGAACTTAATTAAAAAAAACCCTTCCCTCAACAACAGCCCAGGCACGGCATGCAACAACAAGGGAACAAGTCCGGACTGAAACAGAAGCCAGTAGTTCAACTGCCTTAGGGGCAACGGATTTCGTAGAGGCATGAGTCAGGGCAGAGGCCCATACAAGGTCTGAGGAATTCCAGGGCCAGACCACACCCCTTCACCGACGGGTGGGGCAGGCTTCAATGTTATGCCGAGAAGTGAAAGTGCCTTAAATCTGACCCTTTCATCATCGGGACGTGTCCATTCATACCCAGCCTCCATTCGCATGCACTACGCGATTGGTTATTCAGGATCAAGTGCCGTGCTGCACTCTGCCTCGATACGGAGATCTGTCTTTGGCTTTTTCAGCATTTGGGCTTCAGTATAAACCCTACCAAATCCCGTCTGATTTCTTCTCAGATATGCACGTTTCTGGGGGCAAACTTCGATTTCCTGTAGTTTTGGGTCCGTCCCTCCCGGGACCAGTTTGTCCACATTGAAAAAATCGTAGATGTATTTTCCAGGAAGACAGTGATGTCAGTGCACAAGCTCTGCGGCCTGATGGGACAAATGGATTCGATGGCGCCGCTTGGGGCGTGAAGACGAGACACGGCCACTTCACCACTTTTGGAGGGATGCTTGGACAACACATCGGTCTTGGAATGACAGCATCAGTCTAAACAAGCTCCGTGGGAGACATTGGGGTGGTGGACACTAGAAGTCAGCATTTTGGAAGGGACAACGATACATGCAACCCCACCTCAATTCTCCGTTTACTGATACATACATAGAAGGCTGGGGAACTCACATGAACAATTAGACCCTGTCAGGACTTTGGACAGACTAGGAGCGACATCACCACGTCGACGTGCTCGTGCTCATGCTATCTTCATCGCCATCCAGTCTTTGGCGAAAATCCTATACTCCCTCATCAGTAGCAGTGATGTCGGACAATTCCTTAACGATTGCCTACATTCGAAGAAGAGACAATACCAGATCCCAGACCCTTCACATAGAAGTCTCACAGTTGTTTCAGCTGTGCCAGGAGTGGGACATCACATTGATGCCGAGACATATTGCGGGGAGTCTCAATGTGCTGGCAAACGAGCTTTCTCAATGGAACACGACTCCTACCACCGAATGGCACCTTGCTCCGTCGGTGTGCAAGTAGAGCTTCCAAGCATTGGAGAGACCCCTTTTGTAGACCTTTTTGTAACAAGTATGAACGTACAGTTGTCAAAGTTCGTGTCCCCTTACTCGGATGACCGGGCCTGGGCAACATACGGCCTCAGCATCTCTTGGACAGTGATGTTAGTGTGCCTTGCCCCCGTTTTGCCTTCTGCAGAAAGTTCTGAAAAAGATTCAAACGTCGTTAGATTTCATCCTGCTAGCCCTGCTTTGGACAGCAGCGGTGTGGTACACAGACCTCCTTGACGTGGCCAAGGAACCTCAGACACTCCTGCCACTTGGAGTGTACATTATCTCTCAACGTGGGGGGAAGACACTGCACTCGAATGTGAAATACTCCCTCTTCATACGTGGAGACTTCAAGGGCTACTTTGCAGCCTTCCGTGTTCTCCAAGGCTGTGGGGTCTAGAATTCTGTTCTGTCACTGGGATTCGACGGTGGAAGTATATGAGGCTGAATGGAAGAAATGGGTAGTGTGATGTACACAGAACTCGGTTAACGCTTGTGATCTGCCAGGTGACAGGATTCCTGGAGAGACTTTTCCAAGACGAGTTGTCGACGACTGCCGTCAAGGGATACCGATCAATAATACCGATCAATTCCTGGCAGGGAATACACCCAGCTGTGTTGGTAGGGCTCTTAGCATTCAAAGACCGCTCCTCTGTCCTGACTGTGACCTTCTCCAAGTGTTAGCCAGCAATTGTTAGACCCCGTATGAACCATTGCACAGGGCATCTTTTACACTTCTTTGGCCAGGGGTCGAGAGGACTTTCAGCACAATTCTGATCGGTTGCAAGTTACATTTCTTCACCCCCCCCTCCCGACTTCCATGCAAAGTTGCAGAGATTCGATGGACTTCCTTCTGCTATAGTGCTCAATGCCTTGACTCCTATTGTGGGACCTTCTAAACTTGAGCTGGTACATACAGTGTCCAGTGCATTTGCTCTGTCACAAAGGAAACCTTCGAGATCCAAACACCTGGAACGGGCCCTGCAGACCGAAAAGGGAAAACTTCCAAGCCATGGAAACCTCTGTTTGTGCGCTTTGACAAGGAGGCAGAGGAACCCAAGGCTATCCCAGTGTCTTCGGGGATGATAGCGAGCTGCATTTGTGCTGTGATAAAACAATCCTATGTGAACACGGCAAAATCTCCTAGGCATGGAAGGGTCTGGGCTCATGAGTTTACGTGCTATCGCTTCCTCCGGGGCATTTCCAGCGGAAACACCCCCTGGATGAGGTTCTCGTTGAATGTAAGTGGCACAGTAAGAATACATTCATTTCACATTACCTGAAAGAAGTGCCAGTGTCAGCTGCTGTCTCCAGTACTATGAACTTTGTGATGGCAAGGTACCAGGTGAACCTTAGGAATTGACAATTGACGAGGGCCCAGAAAGGAGAACCAGAGACATCTTCCATCCAGGATAGGTACTGTAATTGTGGTATCTTGCTTTTTCAGTGCCTTAAAGGTCCTTGTGCATTTGTTGACGGTTTACTGGAAGGATATGTCGTGAAAATTGTGTGTTGTAGGATGATGATGGCATCACACGATAGGTTGGGGTTCGACTGCCACCTTGCAGCGTGACAAAGTTAGCTAAATTACAGAAACGTATTTTAGGACAGTAGGAAAACCTGGATTTTAATCTTAAGTTGTTTTTACTTATCCTAAAACACCTGTAAGAACTCATGTGGTTCTGCAGTCGAATCCAGATTGTGTTTCAGACATATGAGCGGGAAGACAAGCAGTGCACCTAGCGGCCATCACATGCCAACTAGCGGGAGCGCTATTTGTATGATGAACCATCAGGGTTATTATTTTGTTTTGGGAGTTTAGGACGCAAGGTCTTTCTAAACGAAAGCTAAAATTGCAGATACCGGTAAGTATTTTATGTAAAAACAACTTTTAGGATTAAAATTTCGTTTTTTGTTGTACATGTTTTACAATTTTTTAAGCTCCAGTTGTCACATTAGCACTGTTGGATTACTGTTGAAAGACTGTCCCGATTATTGTACACTGAACCATAAAAATTAATTCGTTAGAGAACAATGTTGCTAGGAACATTGCCGAAAAAAATGGAGACGGAAAAATGGTAACATGGGACGGAAAACACTGAAAATAAATATATGTGGAAGTTCTCTTGTGTTTAAAGCAGGGACAGTGTTGTTTCCACAACCCCACCTGAACAATGGCATAATGTCTGTAAGAGTCCCTGCCACATTATGTGGATTTAAGTCTGCTGCTGCCAGGTTTTTATGGAAAGTGACTTATTTTCCAGTTTAAGATTGAAACATAACTACAAGTGATAACGACAAACGAGTCACTCCGTGAGCCGCCAGAAAAAATGACCAGTATCGACATAGTCTTCCAGACCCAACTGTATTCCGCAATAGAAGAGCTGCGTCTTCGTCGAGTAAGTTGCAAGGTTTATTTTACTGCTCATGTTAGCTTTTAAATTCACTTTAATTCACTTTTTGAATGCAGATTATTTCCACAAAAATTGTGATAAGATGGCGAATTTGAAGCAGGCCTACACAGCAAAAGCCACAGCTGTGCATAAAGTTGGTCAGAATTAGGAAAGGTACTAGCAAACGCTTGCCAATCGTCCGTGCTGATTTTTGATTCACAAGACTTGGCATCTCAAACTGCAAACAAGCCGTAAATTTTTCCTGTTACTGCTTGGTACGCTTGATTTAGATGTCTAAAAACATTGTTAATAGAACTACTGTGAAACTCAGAAGTAACAGTCAGATGGCTTATTTCCTCCATATCCGCTCAATTTCACAAAGAAGCCACTCACACTGTCTTGCTAATTTTCAACAGTACCCCTACTGTCTTCACCAGGCCCTCCAAAGTACATATTAGGTCTCTGGTTACATCCTTGCTTGTTGTCAGTTGCCTGGATTTGATTTTGACAGTTTGACAGGCCACGATGTATGCCATGCCTTGCAAATACTGGAGGCTGTGATAACTGTCAAATTCAAATCCAGGCAACTGACAACAAGCAAGGATGGAACCGGAGACCTAATGTGAACTTTGGAGGGCCCGATGAAGACAGTAGGGGTACTGTTGAAAATTAGCAAGACAGTGTGAGTGTCTTTTTTGTGAAATTAAGCGGATATGGAAGAAATAAGCCATTTGATTGATTTAGATGTTTTCAGATAATTAATGAACCATTGAGGCAACAATCATTTAAACTGGTGACTTTTTTTGACAACATCATACAGACTATTAGCTTCCATATGATTAATTGAGGGGGTTGACTGATCGGTTTGTGATAAGATGGTGAATTTGAAGTAGTATATTCGTTGGTAAACTGGTTTCTTTCTATTAAATCTGAGTTTGAGCCAAGGTTTCGGAATACGGTCCTGAAAGTAGTCTCAAAAATAATCCTGTGGTCGACAACTGCTGCTAGCGCCAATCCTGTCCGATCAGAGAATTGGGTGCGCAAAGCCAGCGCGAACACACCGTGGGAGAACCTTAAACAATCGAGCACGCCTGTTGCTAGGTATGTATGCTGCTATGACCACATGTTGCAGATATTTGAGAAAAGAATACAAACGCCCGATTAAGAAAACATTGGTCATCATAATCAAGGTACGTATATTTTTAAGTGTCTTATTAATATTTACAGCGGGGTTTAGGGCGCAGCCCAGATAGCTGAATCAATTTTGTTGTCTCTGAGGAACTTTTTTAAGTATTCTGAAGAGCATGGTTGGGTGAATTGTACAACTTGAATTCCCAAAAGAAATACGATACTGCAATAAAACAATCCTATGTGAATACGGCAAAAACTCTTAGGCATGGGAACACCCTAAAGTCCCTAAGGAACATCAATATAGTTAAAATTCGAAAAAATTTACTAGTGTTTTGTCTGGATTTCTTGCGTAGTTATATTGATTTTTACGAAACCTTTCGTGTTGAATAATGACTAGAAAAATTGTGGAAAGCCAGAAATATATTAACAATAAGTTGTCAGAATGCTCTCGGGCAGCAAGAAATTAGAACTAAAACAACATAAAATTCTTCAGACCCAGGCTCCGCTTCGGCAGATTAAAGCTCTTCCCAAACCCCTAACTCATTTTCTGGGGTTCTTCCCAAAGTACACTTTGAACTACTGAGCTACCGTAATTGTCAAAACTAGTTTGTAAATTTTCTTTCCCCACCCTAGTAATCTTTGGTATGGTTCTGAAAGTTGTTGCCAAGTAACTATTGTTGGTCACTAGACCTTCCAATATTACTTCATCATACTGACAGATGTAGTGGTATGTCAGGAAGTCTGCAGAAAAATTGATATCTCAAGCCTTCCAGTCAGTGGCTCCAAGCAATTAAGAAATGTTTTCAACCACTAGAGGCCTGCACATTGATTTTCGCTAATTTTATAAGCACATTTCCACTGATCGGTTTGTGATAAGATGGATCCATGGGCTTATAAAACCTATTTTAAAACAAGTAAGCAGAAAATGATTGGTACTTTATTTATATACTATAGCATGGAAAAGAAAAAAAAAATGTATGTCACAAATGTTAAATAACTGAACACAATTTCAAGCAATAAATAAAGTTTGAGCAATTGCTAAGTAATGACAATGAGTTTTTTTTTTCTTCGTCAGGAGCGATAAAGTTAGTGTAACTGAGGATTTATTTAACAATCTCCCAAGATCGTTGTATTCAAAACCCAACCATACTAGGATTTTAAAGGTGGATTTCTAAACCTTGCAATTTTTAATGCACCATGGAACCAAGCGTAGTTGCTACCTGTGGTGATGTGTGAACTACCAATACTGCAACACCAACGTTTTCAAGTATGGAGCAACCTGACTATCCGAATGCCCTTTCAAGCAATTTACTATTTTTTCGGAAAATAAATAAGCTTGCTTTATTTCAGTATCTGGTAGTATTTCAGATCAGCTACTCCTTGTACTCTTCCTAAAGGAAAAGAAAAAGTTTTCCGTTGGTTCAGTTATCATGTTGGGGCATGTAAAACAAAGGAGTAAAACTTTTACTCTTTTGTTTTGCGTGCTCTAACATTGTAACTGAGCCACAGAAAAACCTTCACTCCTTTGTTTTGCGTGCTCTAACATT
>JAHWFP010055372.1:0-23539 GCA_023313725.1 Lithobius niger | reverse complement strand
CTTTGTTTTGCGTGCTGTAACATTATAACTGAGCCTCAGGAAACTTTAATCCTTTGTTTTGTGTGCACTAAAATTATAACTGAGCCAAGGGAAAACTTTTATTTCTTTATTTTGCGTGCCCCAACATTAAAACTGAGCCAAGGGAAAACCTTTATTCCTTTGTTTTGCGTGCTCCAACATTAAAACATAACCAAGGGAAAACTTTTATTCTTTTGTTTGGCATGTAGATAGGATTATCTGAACTACTCAGCTATTCAAACACGATCGTATGGGACGGCTGTTTGGAAGCATTACCTATCATGCTCTACTCCCTAATCTTGGCTGATGTCGAGCATCCAAGGGGTTAGCCATTGTGCTAATCACTCAATACAGTCTACTAAGACAGACTTAAGGTATAATATCGACAAAGGGCTCAATGTCTCCCAGATACCGGATTTACGTGGCCACAAGAAAGTGCATTTTAGGAATACGTTTTGAATAAACGCCTCAAATCTGGCACGTGAAAACAAGAAGGGTGCACCTTCGAGTAACGAATACGATTTACATAGAACCTTATTCTTCCTGTTCTGCCTTTGGTGGTAAACTGAACGTGTCCCTCCAACTGCTTTAAACATGCATGTAGAAAAGTTCATCATTTATAAAGCCTGTAACCAAACATTAGTGAGTCTTTGTGTTTGGCCTGGTCTGTACAATTATTTTAGGAATTATCTGCCAAAAATATGAGTTTACAACGAGGCCATAAGCATGTTCACCATCTTTTTCCTGACCTGTACCAACCTGTCCATGCGCTTTCAAGTGATAACATGACGAACGATGAGTGGCGTCCAAATGCCAAACCACTTAACGAAAAATGGTGGCTCTCCGATGGAGAAAACACCACTACGAACGGGTGTTTACAAGACCTACCGAAGCTACAGGGACGTGATGCACAGCCCTTCGAAGCACATGTAAACATAGTGATTTCACTACCTTTGCATGACCACTTCAGAGTGTTTCAGAGGGATGCGCATCACGTCCTTGTCGCTTTTGTGGTCTTGTAAACACAATTCGTGGCACTGTCTTCAATGTAAAACGGAATCGCTTTATGGAGGTGGTTTGGGAATCTGATGCACTTCATCCTCATTCATGTAAACACTCGCAGTCGCATTGGGATGTTGGTGTACCCCTGGTAAAGATGGCGGACACACTTACAGTGCCCACATAATTTGTGTTCTGGCCACTAAAGTAAGTGTGTATGACTAAGAATACCACTTAAGCTTGTGGCACAGTACTCTGTTCCGTTCCGTCACGTTACGTTGCAGGCTGCCAAATTTCTGTTTAGATCAAAAGCAAGTAAATTAGAGGAGCTGCGTATACTGCTCCTTCCCGTTCCGTGACGACCCGTCGGCTGACGGACGGGAGTGTTAAGGCAGAACCCTTTCAGTCAAAACTGATCGCATCGGAGAGGTGTACACACCTCCCGTCAGCTGGTCGCACACTGCTCTGTTCTGACGATTGATGTCAGTGAATGGTCCAGCGCACATTGCTTCCATCGCTAACCGTTTTTCATTCGGCTCCGTTGAGCTTTTAAATTTGATCGCGCCCAAACTGGCAATGGAAATGTAGAAGGACTTGTAGTGACCTTGAGAAGGTAATTAAATAAAACGTCGTAGTAAATTTGGCATTATCATTTTTTTACACTCCGGCAAGATGACATTTAAGTCCAGAAGGCAACTGAAATAGGTTTACTACTGCATTTAGTAGGAGAAAAGTATTGTGCTCAGGCGCGTGACGGTCGACGATGGCCATCGACTGTGACGACAGGTGCGTACACTTCACCGATGCCATCACTTTTTCACTGAAAGAATTCTGCCTCGAAATACGGACAGGGCCGTCATGGAACGGGACGGAGCAGTATACGCGGCTCCTTTAATTTACATGCGTTTAATCCAAACAGAAATTTGATGGCCTGCGACGTGACGTGGTGGATTGGGACGGAACGTAGTAGTGTGCTGCAAGCTTCAGTTGTCGGCCGTCATCGTCCGTCACGCGCGTGAGCACAACGCCTTTCTCCTACTAAATACAGATGCGAACCTATTTCGGTTGCCTTCTGGACTTAAATGTCATCATGCCCGAGTGTAAAGAATTAATACCTAATTTACTACGCCTTTCTATTAAATTACCTACTGAAGGTTAGTATAAGTCATTCTTAATTTGCATTGCCAATTTGGGCATGATCAAATTAAAAGCTCACCAGAGCCGACTGAAACGTTTAGAGACGGAAGCAATGTGCGCTGGACCAACCGTTGCCGTCAGTCGTCGGAACGGGACAGAAAAGAACGGAGCAGTGTGCTACAAGCTTAAGACTTGCATACGTTTCATTACTTGGGTTTAAACTGACCCAGTTTAGTACTACATGCAAGGTTAGAGCAGCATGGGACATGGCCACTCTGAGCCAAAGGGAGGATTCAGAGCGTACTAACCTGCATCACATTCCTTTGCCGAATGGTGCTATTCCCGATTTTCACATCTTGTAAACAGGTGACATTTATTTTTAGAGTGGGCACTTTTTACCAGCATTATTCCAGAGCGTCTCTCCATCCTCACATCGATTGCCTCCCCAAAGGGCGCTCCCCACATCTGGGTCGCTCTCGGGTTCTCAATGGCTGGTAACAGTCAGCCATTGTGAAGAACCACAGAGTGACCCGAATGTCGGGAGTGCCCTTTTGCTAGGATCGCCTTTCAGTTGACTCGGGAGATGGACTTTCAAGAAGAATTGGGTTTATCCTAAATACCTGTAGTTCAGCAAACACCATTCGTAGGTGGTTTTGCGGATGCAGCCAGAAAGTTGTGGCCACTGCATACACTGCTTATATGTGACAAATCTATGGCGTGCATCTCTGGACAAATGGTTCAACCCAGTGCTTGAGCAGCCTCAGTGCATGCTAAAACAATGGCCTACGATTTTTGTTTGGTTTGCCTACCTGGAGCAGTGCCAGTATGTTGTTTGCAACTTTGGGTGTCCTTAGTTTTGGAGAAGTCCATCGACAGAGGGTTTATGCTTTCCTGAGCTGACTGTACTCCTCGGCCAATTCTATTGTGAGGGCAGTTGTGGACTCAAGTCACCTTACTCTCAGGGAAACCCTGTCCTCTATGTGGGGGATTGCTTCAGTGGAGGCCAGGGAAAGTGTCCTAGTGTTGTTCTTGTCTGTCTTTGTTATACTGTAGTGTTTATTTTTTTTATTGTAATGTTTCTAATATGGACCGTCTGCTGGTCTGAAATAAAGTTTTTATTTAATTTTTTTTATTTTGGATACTATCCTTTAGATGGCTGGCAACGACATTCTCATCCAAAATAAACCCACAAATTGATTGAAAAGGTTCTCATCCTTTTCTCCTTCTGAATTCAAGGATGGTACATCACATCCAGGCCTCTTACTATGCTTCACATATGACCAAAAACATTTCGGATTTTCGCAAACACACAACCCAAGTCATCCATATAGGCACATTTACTTTCTTTAAGCATCCTTCTTTTTTTCTTTCTGGTAAGCAATTTCTTTCCATTGTGACACAGTTCCAGCTTTTCTTGCGTGCTGCCTCATCCTTCTTCCCTTATGAATTTCTCGCTTCACCCTGATGTTTACCCAGGGCTTACCTTTATATATTCTGACTTCTTCTCGTGGAGTGTACCTATCAATAGTGCTTTGCAACACACGTCTAAAAGCCAACCAGTTTTCTTTCACTGTTCGATTCGGGGCATTTTCAGCAAAACTAAGGTATAATTTCCTCAGGGCCACTATTTATCATAAACCAGTTAGCGTTATCAGACCTCAACGTAGTACTTTCAGCGTATGAGTGATGTACTGGCCGAATACTTTTTCCCAAGAACGATTCAGGAGTGGAATGGGCTATCGAATGACACTGTCACCACATACAATTGCAATGTTCTATTCCAGTGACCAATTGACCAGAATAAACATAAGTACCAGGATAGCATTAAGGGCAATCAATTGTAACAAACACTAATTATGTACTTAATAGGTAAGCTAAATAATAAGCAATCATTCAATTAATACTGGGCTTTTAATCGACACTCCGGGTACACAATATTGACCCCACAATATGGCCAATTAAATCAGTGACAGATTGTTATGATTTAATGTATTGGTTACAGTTATTCGGCAATGAGTCGAACGAATGGCATTACTGATTAAGTCGAGCGGAAACTAAATCATTATTACATCTCTTAAATAATCAAGTAATCCTGGGTTAATTTAGTAGCGTAGCATTGTTACTAGTTAATCTAAACAATCATAGCTATTGCTATCGTATGGAAATACTTAACTCTATAATAGAAGCTTGAGTGAGGCTATCGGCAATCGGCTGTAGCCCGGCGGTGAAGCCCCGTCCAAGATGCAGCACGGCTTCTGGCCTGGTGTACTTTCCGAATCAGGCCCTCCGGAATTTGACTGGCGTAGACTAGTTAAGCAACTGTTGAGCGGCCGATGATCGGCTGATATCATGCATTCCAAGGTTCGGTTTAAATACTGTAGCGTTATCGGTCATGATCAAACCATTGTAGTATTGATTTATTATTGAAATGCTAAATATAGTAACATTCTGACGGCTTGGGCCCTTATCACCAAATGGGACCTCTACGCATGTCAATCATTCTATTGTTGCATTCGGGGATTTTGGATGTTCCTCGTAGTCGGTACTTTGAAGTTATCTGCCGATATAATTAACTATCCCGTGTGGGAGTGTTTTATAGTTATTCTTCAAAGTGATCGATCATGAGCGATGATCTTATCGTAATTAAATCTACATCTAGAAAGTAATTAAGGGTTCTACGAAAATGTCGTAAATATTATCAACTGGTAACGCCATCCTTTAAACTCTAACAATAGGTGTAATTACACTGGTCTGGTTACAATGATCTTGCCGCCTCTCGGTCGTCTTTGAAGAAGGATTCCTAAGTATATTTACTTCTGGAGTCTTATTTGATTTATCCGAATAAATATTCGGCTCATCCATTTAATAAATGTATGATAATATGCAAATATGTATCTAAATAATTAGTTGTATTGTTTCTGTTATGAATATTAATTAAGCCATTAATTATTTCCTTACATAATCCCTGTTCAGACTAAAATCATGATACCTTTTTAGTGGTTCCTTATTTTAGCTTCCAAACCCAGCCTCTTTATTACAGAAACTGCTTTACATAATTAAGCAAGAATTTCGTATTTACCTTCTAGCCCAAAATAATTAATTGTCGTGTGACTAGGGAAAATGCACCTTCTTTGAGGTAAAAAAAACAACCTTCACAGAAATCAGAGCAATAGTTATGTACAGCAAGATTAAATTGTCTCAATAATTGAGCAATACTATTCTGGGTGGAATTGGAATAAAATGGTGTATGGCTTAAATTGCATGCAAGACTCGAAAGTGCATTCTCCATGTAATTGAACCCAAAAGTTTAGTTAATTCACTTTTGATGCTGGAGGTCTGAAATAAATTATATTTCATTCTTTCTCCAGTGGTGGCCACATGGGTTTGTTTTCCTCTCGCTTTCAAAGGGAGGGGAGGCGTGGCACTTTCCCCATCGTGTTGTGCTCTACTTTCAGCCTAGAGTTCGGCCATGGTCTGGCCAAGGTCGTTCAAGGCTGAGTAGTTTCTCTACCCTCAGTAACTACGCCGCCAGCCCTTTGGCCTAGTTTTGCTCTGGCTGGGGGGATGAAAGAAAACACAAGCGTTACTGGCTATGTTTTTCAACTTTCAATTTTTTCCCTTTGAAAGCTTGTTTCTTGCCTCTTCACAATTTGAAGAAAAGTCACTTCATATCCAAATGTGACTGTATTTTGCTCTTATATATCCAAATCAATGATTGTTAATCAAATGGAATGTCCATGGTTCGATGCGAACAGTACTGTTTGACATTGTCAAATTTAATCATTATTTTTTGGTAGTACCAATGGCAACAAGATTTCATCGGAATAAAATAATTATAAATAAATAAAATAATAAAATAAATAAAATATTGTATGCATGCTACATTCATAAGTCGCCCGAAAACTTGTATTTTTCCGTCTACAGTATCACTTGTTTGGTCCCGTGCTGGGATTCAAACTGGCTTACCAAGTTACCAAAATCAGTTCTAACATGCTTATTCAAATACATATGCCAAACATTCATGCTACATGGTAACAAATAACCATTATGATAGGGATGGGGCAGGATTCCTGTATCGTTACCCCGTTATGTCGCCTTCACTTAACCCGTCATTTAAGTGTCAAATTACTGTTATTCCCAATGAAAAGAAAATTGACTGTGTGCCCATTGCATACTAAATGTTCATTTTATCTTCACATATGGTACTCTACGTTTTTGGTAGTAATATTGTAAGGTGTCTGTATTTGTCTCTAAGTTTCTTGTTTTCCAACCAGCCTATCAAGTATTAAACTCCTTATGTGTGCTGTGCATTTGATGTGGTGTGTAAAGTATATTTATATTTACTTGTATTTGTTTCTCCCATTTGACTACTACAAGACAGTTCAGACTAACCGGTGTGGAATGCCGTCAATCGTAGCTTTTTAAGAAACAATTGTATTCGTGTTTGTCTGTCTTCCCTTTTGACAACTACGTGACAGTTCAAACTGACCAATACAGAAAGCCGTCTATCGTAGCTTTTTAAGAACCTTGTTATTGTATATGTGTGTAAACCCATTTTGACTATCATGTTCAGGTCGAAACTAATAGTTAAGTTTCCGCCAACAAACATGAGTTTTTAGAAATTATTGTGTTTCCCCACAATAAATATGTTATACTACAGGGTGTGATTGCACAATCCTTGAGCCTAATGTTGTGCAAGGCTCTAGCGACTCGTGACCGTCACTAAAGTGAATGTTATACAGTGATTTGTCTGTAAGGCAGTTGCCTTCAATGAGATTTTTTGCGTCACAGAAAACCCGTTTACGACCTATGCTACCTCAATTCAATTGGTTCTCCTGAACGTAAGCAACCAATACATAGGAAAGTCTGAAGCTGGAATTCTAGTAATTCCAGAATACCTAAATTTTAAAATTTTAATCAAATGATTTCTATGCAGCGTTCATACATTTTTTCATTTGCTACCAATTAAAAACTGATATGCAAGTTTCTAACAAACCTGCTGTCATAAACACTATCGTACAGTATCCGAGCACTTCAATTGCACTTTTTAACTTAGAATATGCAGAGATAACATTATATCTGCAATCGTTAATTTTGATTATCTTGTTCAGAGTGATGTTGCATCACTTGTGTGGTGGCTGGCACCGGAAGTCACTTTTTGTTTCATTAAGGGACATATGTTTAAATGTCCGACTACTGACATTGTAACTATAGTACTAGTTACCCTGGGCAAATCATGATAATACGAGTTGGCCAGACTCCATTATCTGTTTCGCACGGTTATAAGACTGCACTTACAACACAAGTTTCACATGCGGTTGTTGCCAACCAGGAAAAAGTAATTTCCAGCATGCGGTAGCTCTTTTAAGGTTTTTCACTACAACCTGAGTATACGTGTGTAATCTGTTCCTGAGGAACCTACGTGTGAGGTACTTTTATTGAGTGTATCCACTGACTGAACTGCGTTTGTCGTTCCGAGTCTTAAGCGTACCTCACCCAAATTCAATTTGAATTCACATAGTTCACAAGATTTTACATTTAAGTATGCCTTACTACAATGTTTTACAAGTTAGCGTGCCTTACTACAAGTAACGGCAATTGTTTACAAGTTAGTGTGCCTTACTACAAGTAACAGCAATGTTTTTCAAATTAATGTGCCTTACTACAAATAACAGCAATGTTTTCAAATTAATGTGCCTTACTACAAGTAACAGCAATGTTTTCAAATTAATGTGCCTTACTACAAGTAACAGAAATGTTTTTCAAATTAGCAAGCTATTTGTGTTGCCCCATTAACTTATAACAATTTCATATTTAAAATTTGCGATTTTTAGTGGCAATTAATTTTATGTGTATCGTGGCAAGGAGGGGTGGTATATGATTTATGCTTTTGTTTTCACCACAAGGCTAGGAATCACTTATCTTTTAATTCATCAGTCCTGGATCATGTTGGAGTGATCCCTGTTCTATAATTAAGCCTCTTTTCTCCATTTATTTGTCATCCTGACACTTTACCACAATTCACTGTATGTTGCACAATTTTCTGAAAATACATGAACTTTGGACTACATCAGGTATGTTACATTCACATGTAATTCCAAGTTACACAATATATATTACCATTAGTCACACAATTTTGTATTTGTTAGTGTCATTATACCTAAGTAAAATAATTTATTTCATCAAATAATGTTTCAGAATTTTATTTCTTATTTCAAAAGAATAGTTTTGTATTTGCCCACTATGGAGTTAGTTTGCTAAATTTAGCTTCTTGGGTGGGTAGCAACTGTTGTCATGGTCAAGGGGTGAGCCATCTTGACTTATTTTGACCATCCCTTTCACTTACTAATGAGTGCAATTGAGCATGTTCACTCTCTCTGCTGAGGGAAGGGGGTGGACAATAAACGAAAGTGGTCAGTGGGTTGAAAGGGTTGGGGGTACGGCTCTGGGCCATGCTGGCTTGATCTGACCTCAAAATGTAGCTTGGTCAAGAACATGTAAACAATAGCTGATGGTCACTACAGAGCAGAGGGGGTGAGCTAGGTCCCTGGGAAAAGAGACACCCCCCTTTTCGTGACGTCAAGCCTGAACTTTGCACCTATTCGTTTTTCCAATGTGTATTTTTGGGTCACATTTTTTTTTGGACTTGAGAAAAATTTGGCGAGTTCACCCGCACACGAAGTTGTGTACTTTCATCCGACTGTTCGCTTTTCACTTTGCTCCCCACATTACATCGCTATGGATCTCCCGCAGAAAAAGAGGAAGGGAGGAAGGTGGCTCCAAAGAAGGAGAGGAGCGCGATCACAAATCTGCCCCGGTATATGAAAGACTTTCTCCGGTTACTGTCTGTGAGAAGATGCCGCCACTATTTGACGAATGTCCCCACCGGGCCGCCGAAGAAGTTCCTTTTTCCCCGGTGCTTCCGGATGAGGACCCGCTGGACTACGTGCTCCGGCTCTTATTCATGGAGGTAATCCTGGAGAATCCAAGACAAAATATTTTAGTTTACGGCACTCCGCCCGAAGAGTCCTCTCTAGCGCACCAAGTGCGTTTAAGTGTGCATTATTTACAATGTAGTCCCCTTACAGCTCGCCAATGTCTACATTGCCGGTACCTGACTTTTCCACCGTTCCCTAAAGGGACTGAACATTTCTCTGTGTACTTCTGGAGGGCCGTTAATGCAGAGAACACCTTCTTCATGCAGCAGAATCTGCATAGGGTGATAGCCCAATTTAACGCCGCCGCCCGCTGGCTGGAGGCTACCCCAACAACCGACGAACTGCCCGATGACCTCACCGAACTTTTCCCCGACTGCCTGCGGGAGGAGTTGCCGCCGCTTCCGAACCTCATCCGCATCGCTCACGCAACGAATGCAGTCGATGCGGGAGCATCCGGCAGCGGCGCCCAGCAGTGCTGGCGCCCCGGCCCCTGCAGGAACGACTGCCCTGTATGTCACAATGGACAATATGGTAAAAAAATTTCTTATTCATAATTTAATATATTTTTCTTTTCACAACTTCATATTTAAAGTTTATTGCAAATTTCATTCATATAATAGTTATGAATTATTACTTTCTTAAATTTGTTGGAAGTGGAAATTATAATACCAAATTTGTTTATGCAAAATATTTGCTTTGAACAACTTCGAAAGCTCATTTAAATTTATCCCAATATTATGCGATTTATGCTTACTTACTGACTGTTAATGAGTCTAAAAAATATCTAATGCAAAATATGCATTTGAAAACACATTATTGCTCTTTGAGCAAAGAGATATGTCGTTATTGACACATACTTTTTTTCATAGTGTGTTTAGTTTTAAATGAATGGTTCTCAAAAGTAAAACAAGGTTACTTTGAAGTAAAATACTTATTTCCAACTTTACTGGTATAGACTCTATGAATTCTAGGCCTTTTGGTTGTTTACATTTACATGAAATGGTATAAAATCAATTTCTATTTATTGATATGTTGTATAATTTATGAACAACGTAATGCTTTTTATATTAAGCATTGGAAGAAAGAAATTTGTACGAACTGATCATTAAAATAAATGTGCTTGCAATTTAACGTTTCATGATCCATGTCCTTATGGATGTGAAATGCAATATTAATTATTAGTATTATCTACATAATAATCCTGGAGGCCGGCTAAAAGGAAGACTAAAAGGAAAACCGGAAGGAAAACAATCACTATAATCGCTTCTCTTGCTACGGTGCCTAACAATTCCTGGTGCACGTGCTATTGATTGAAAACTATTGTCCAAACCGTTGATTGTTGATGGGTAAAATGAAAGAATCCATGTTTCACCTAAATGCGTATAGTTTTAAATCAAACTAAGCTACGTTGTTAATTTCGGCCTCGAAATTGGCAGCTGGAAACGATGCAATGGCATATTTAATTCGCAGATGAAGGCTTTCAGAGCTGAGATGAATTGTTTCAAAGTGGACAACAACAATCACTGCTGAGCACGAGGCTGATCATTGCTATCTTGCAAAGAAGTCGTTTACAATCAAAGCTCTGTGAGTGAAAACAAAACAATAATGAGCCATTGCTAGGCCGCCATAGGCCGGTGATTTACTTCTTTCCGCTCCCAGAAAAGGAAAATGCCAAAGCAGCCGTGCTAAAGGTTTCAACTTTTGTTCTACGAAAGCTTATTTATTGACTTCCCACAGAAAAATTGTTTCATGCAAAGATGATGGTTCAGCGCTCACATTATTTAAACGGTGCATCCTGTGATTTCAGCCACTGGATGCGCAGATTCAGTGACTGAGCCCAACAAAAATCACCGTTTGTCAGCCATAGTGCACAAAAATTGGATTGAAGACATTTTAATCTGTGAAAGCGTTTCTTAGCCAGTGTGTGCGAAAGTGAAAAGTGGGAGTGGGGAGTGTGAGTGAGGGGGTTGGGCGTGCGGAATGGGAATGGGGCCGGGAGGGGGGAGTAGGTCTGTAAACTTAATTTATGACCTCTCTATGACTTCCTCTAGTTAATTTTAATTTTATAATTCATATCCTCATGGCTGTAAAATTTAAACAATATAGCATAGCTATATGCATAGTTCGTTCAACTTCCGTTTCATCACGGCGTTTGAAAATTCATGCCTTATAATATGTTAAGTTGCATCTACTTGGGTCCTTCATTTGTTTCTTTCTTAATTTCAAGAAAATGAATGTCCTTAAATGTTTTGTCTTTTATTTTATTTTTCATTCATGAAAGGGAATCCGTGCCATGGACTGCTATTGTATTTATTTGTGTAATAATTTCAGCTACCTAGTCCAAACTAAGTTAAATGAAACTGGACTCCTATATTATTCCTATTATTTATTTATGTGGCACCGTTTCCATTTCAAGAATAACATACTATCTAGAATAACTGGAGTGTGAGCAAAATTCAAGTTCTGAAAATTCTTGGTAAGGGGGAGGGGGGAGTTGAGGGGTGGTGGTATTAAATTCTTGGTACAATTTGTTTACCGTACAAGTTTGTATAATACTTATAAATTTAGACAATGTAAAACATTAAGTTTGAATGACCGGCAATCATCCAGTAATTATTGGGAATGTTATTTTGCAAAATTTATTGTTTCAACTATTAGCCTCAATGAGTGCGGTAGCGCGAACTAAGCGCTAAAGTAGTTTCGGCTCTCTGCGCGTAGGAAAATTATATTTCTGCTTCGCGTTCGAACTCTAAACGGTGGCTTTAAAGTCTATAGTTTAATGCAATAGGATATTTTGCTTGTTTTACTTTAATTTAGACAAATTATTAAGTTCTTTAAACTGGGGGGGGGGGGGTTGAATTTCCTCACAAATTTCATGCATTTATAACAATTTTGTCGGGAAAAGAACATGTTCCAGCTATCATTCATGCGCTTGAACATCATAATCCCGTATACAATTTACACTGATTTCCCTCCATATTGTTCTTATGAACGTGAGAGAAATTAAGGTAAGAACACATGTCGCTATATGCGAAAGTTATACTTAAAATGAACCAATTTTACATGTCAATTTCACATGCATTCACAATTTTATGAATTGAAAATTAATATGTGTTGTTCAATTTTCTTTTATTTAACATGACCCGGATAGCGATAGCAGCAACGATAGCGCTGTTGTCGTTTCGACTGCCCGCTTAGTAAGCGGTGTGGTCGAGTTTGACATCGGCCACCCTGATTTCAGGGTTATATATAATGTATTTATTTTAAGGGAAATGTCATGTTTTTTACAATCACTGATTTCTGAAAGTCCTTCCAAATTAAATTTATCTTATTAATTTCTGAACTTTCTAGATGAAATCTTAAATTTTAGTCAAAATTAAATTTCCCTGTTATTAATTTCAATTTCCATGTTTCTCTTATTTTATCATGACCAAGTATTAATTTTATACTTCTTGAATCTGTGACCGTACAATGTTTTATATGTACTTAATTTTGATCTTTTTATTCCAGGTAATTTTTTGTATAGTCAATGTTCAATGTTTTGTTATTTTATTTCTTGACTATTTTCAATCATGTTGCCATATTATTTTATTCGTTTAATTACTTACTTACCAGTATTTTGGATTTTATGTTTTTGTAAATATTTATTTGGATTTTACCCTATTTTGAAACATAAATACGTTTTCTCGTCTGTAACTGTAATTTACCATAAAGATTTAACTTTTCTTCCAATTATTTTTGGTTTCGGTTTTCCAAATTAATTTCTATGGTCAAAATTATTTCATTTAATTTTCTTAAAATTTTTTTTCATTTAATAGTTTCCAAAATTTCTTAAATTTCCTTCATTCAATAATTTAAATTTTCTACTGTAACTTATGGTTACGACATGGTTGTGTGGATTTTTGTTTTATTTTATGATTTTCCATGTCTTTGTTTTTTTTTCTAAATTTATTTTACTTAAACCAATGTTTCCGTTTTGTTGCAAATCTTCGTATAACAATGTTTGTAAGTATTTTTATGTAACTTACGTTTTTTTATTTTCTGTGGTATACAATGTTTTTGTAAATATTTTCATGTTCATTTACGTTTTTATCATTTCCTTATATTATGTTGTAAATATTTACTAATCTACGTATTTGTATGCTATGTTTATACGTGTTTACGCGTCTTCCATACTTTTTCGTATTTTCGTAATTTTCTTTTTGTACACATTTTATGTTTTCTTATTTTTTCAGTAATAGTACTTTTCTAAAACAAGCTACGAGTTTCCGTCTCAAAATTTATTTTACTTTACATTCTGAAACATAATAGACTTAAGCTATTTTCATGTATTTATGCAATGTGAACATGTTCAGTGTCATGCACTGTGAGAATCGAAACTACATAGGTGACTGGTCTAGCAATTATGCTTTGATTTCGGAAAGGTACTTCCAATTTTACTCGCTAGGGTCCCCGCATGCAGAGCACGTGAACGCTCCTTCATGATGACACCCTGTTTTCTTTGTTTGCTGTTGGATACACAAAGACTTACTCATCCTCAACGTTTGCCTCTTTCAACTGCCGACGCAGCTTAATTTCTGGGGTGGCTTTACTGCTATGGATATTATAACCATTTGTAGAACCAAGCATTCTTTGCTTATTAATTTCGTAATCTATTTTACGGTATTTATTTTGTAAGCGGCCGATTTTGGCTCGATGCGTTTGCGTTTTTTAGTTGACCTCGTTTCTGAACCGCTAGTTGCATCGTCAAATTCGGAAGGCGTAAACGTTGGTGGTTGAATCTCTGATAAATGGTTCATCGGATCTTCCAAAAGTTTTGCTATGTATTTTTTGTAATTTTTTTTCTTCCTTTAAATTTCCGTTAAGCTGCTCTGACAATTCCAAAGTGGTAGGTCCGTTAAAAGGAACAGGTTAGTTATTCGTTCTTAGGAACCATGGTCTTAACACATGTGCGTGAACGACTTTTAATGGATCCAGAAAGTGTACAATACGAACGATAACATCGTTAACGAATTCCATAATTCTGAACGGTCCTGTCCAAGCTAGAAGTAATTTCGGCAAAATATGTTTTATTGGTAAGAAGTCGCGTAATAATACGTAATCATCGACTATGTAGCGATAAGGACGTGCTGTGCGATCATAAAAGTTTTGTTGTCTCTTAAATGCTTTCCAAGTATGCGCCCGAGCAACTTAGAATGCTGCTTGTAGTCTATTCTCTAGACGTACTATAGTGTCGTCACTATCATAGCAGATTCTTGGTGGTTCGAAAGCTAATGCACTCTGCAATCTAAACTCAGAACCATGATGTAAGTAATGTGAACTAATTAGTGTGGTCGAATTAGGGCACGCATTTAGCGCTATAGTCACTAATTCTAGATATTCACAACAATTTTCTGGATAACTTGCTGAAATTTTACGCAAATTTTATCTAATGTTTTATTTGCTGCTTCTACTGTTCCTCCTACCCACGAAGTGTTAGGAGTGAAGTTTATTTGTTTAATATTGAACAAATTTGACAATCTTGCCACAATATCATTGTTTATCTCACTGCCGTTGTCTCCGCACAGTTGCACGGGTGCTCCATATCTACCTATGAGGTGAGAAAACAACTTTTTAGCTATTGTTTCTGCTTTCTTATCAGGAATTCCAACTGCAGTTACGTAACAACTGAAGTCGTCAATTAACCTCATTATGTAGACGTTCCTGTGAACGCTTTTATTCAAGGGTCCAATGAGATCCAAGCTCCATGAATGACCTAGTCTCTGTAGGTGTTGGTAGGCTCTTAGCTTAGCCTTGAGTGGTTTGTTAGGTCTAACGTAAGCTTCACATATTTGACAAGGTTTAACGTAATTAGCGATATCATCCATCATTTTAGGCCAATAGCAAAATAGCTCTATTAATTCTCTAGTTTTACTGGCTCCACGATGTCCGGCGCCAGGGGTGGAATGATAATCTCGGATACAATAGTTCTGTAGAGATTTCGGTATACACATCTCTGCTAGATTATGCATACGGCCTTTATTTAGGTCTGCTAGCCGAATTCTGTATTGAATTCCATCATAATGGACTTATGACGTAAGATGAATTCGTATTTCCTGAGTTGAAGTAAAATTCTTTCTAATTTGGGGGGTAGGGATGAGGCACAATAAAGATAGCATATTGATAAATGATCTGTAGTTAAGAAAAATACCTTACCAAGTAAATAGCAACGAAATGAATCTATACAATGTATTATCACTAAAATTTCTCTTGTTGTAGTCGTTTCCTTCCTTTCCACCTCAGTGATGGTTCGGGAAGTGTAGGCTAATGGATAGTTTATACCTCCGTGATACTGACTTAAACAGCCCCCGATCGCTACGCCACTAGCGTCAGTTTCAAGAAAAAAGGGTTTAGAAAAGTCAGGATGTTTAATCGATGCAGCACTTATCATAGCTCGCTTAAGTTCTTGAAAAGCTCTTTCTTCGTCTTCGCCCCATATAAATTTACAGTTTTTCCTTGTTAGTTTGGACAAAATCTGTGACATTTCGGCGAATGAAGAAATATATGCCTTCTGTAGAAATTTAGCATACCTAAAAATGAACGGACTTGTTTAGGCGTTTTAGGAGTAGGATACTGCTGCATAGCTTTTGTTTTATCGCTATAAGGTTGTATCCTGTTTTCATCTAACACAAAGCCTAGGAATTTGACCTTTTTAAGTGCAAATTCACACTTTTCAACAATGAGTTTCAGTGCGAAACGAGCGACTAGTTCTAGTGCTCGATTCACATGACTGATGTGAGTTTTAAGATCTGGACTGCTCAGGAGACAATCGTCAAGGTAGACGGTACAACAGGCTCCTGGCACATCTGCAAACATTTGTTGTGCACAAAATTGGAAGTGCGTAGGCTCAGTTTTAAGGCCCATTGGGAGCCGGTTAAAAAAATAGGGTTTAGAGTTAGCAGAGAAGCACGTTTTAGGTTTAGCTGATTCAGCTAGCTTAAGTTGGTAAAGTCCGAACTCGAAGTCTAAACCTGTAAAATAGTTAGCCCCGCTAAGGTGAACCATACTTTCTGTCACAGTGCGTATTGGAACGCTTACACTCCACGACAGAATTTAAGCCGCGTAAATCTACGACTACGCGATAACCAGTTTCGCCTTAGATTTAGGCTTGGGAGCGCCAGCTAGGCTACTAGCTGGCACTTCCGTTGAGTTTTCACTCGGTTTGGATTGGTTTTGGGAAATATCGATGGGACTTGAGATACCTCGATTGGACTTGCGGTTTGAGATTTCTCAATGGGGTTTGAGGTGGGCAAGTTTGAATTCGATGAATCTAAGGAAGCGGTATCCTCGTACTTGATAATAGCTGTCGTGTACGTTCCTAGGATAGTACCCGCTTTTAGTTCTACATCAAATCCATTAACATTTATGCACATAACTAGAACAATACCTGTTGGAGTTGTGTTAACAAGACTGTGAGCAAGACGTAAAGGAAATTCGCCGTTTTTAGGTTGGAATACTCCTGTTTGTATTTCAAAATACGGAAAATGTAAATTTTCCGTTATTCTACTTTCGCAATTTGATGGAATTATTTCGTCTCGTAACAAACATACAGTAATGTCTATTAAATGATGTTTAGGTGTACAATTCCATGTAGATTTAGGGTTTTCATCGGTTTCTACTTCTGTAGCTACGTTAAGTGATGCTATGTGAATGTGATTGGGTTTATAATATTCCCTGTTTATTATTTCCTTATTTTGATTATAAGCCACATGAGCTATTCGGGTGTTGACGACATTTGAAATTTTAAATCGCCTATAGTTAAGACGTTATCTGGGCAATTTAATGCTAACGAATCTGATTTATTCGACATGAAATCGTAGCCCAATACTGAAATGTTACCAAATGATCCACCAGGAACGATAATAAATTCTTGATTTCTAGAAAATTCGCATTTTTCTATAGTTGTTACTATTTTCCTGTTGGTTTTAATTTAACGATTTCCGACCCCAACCAAATTGACTGGTGTGGTCATTGGAATTAAGTGACATTTAACACTAAAGTTTTTAAGCATGCGTTGCGCTGCTGTGTTTGTAATTAAAGAAAGTGAAGATCCTGTATCTAATAAGCAGATTTCTGGCCTACTACCAACGTCGAACACTAAGTGTGGACGTGAATATTTAACCTAAGTTTTATTTAAAACTGTGTTCACTTGAACTTTAGGTGCTGTTTGCTCCGAGTCGAGCGATGCTTCGCTTTGCTGCCCTGACTCACGGCTAGTATCAACTTCGGACGCTAGATGGTTCTGCTTGTATCATCTGTTGCCTGGTTGAGCAGAAATGCTTGTAAGCAAGTTTCCTCGCTCTCCCAACGATGAGTGTTTCGTTGGTGACGCATTTGGGTCGGCAACATTTTTGGTGTCCCAAAACGTTAAGCAGATTGTAGGCTCGAACATTCCTACAACTGTTGGAATCCTAACTTTCCAATCTTTATGCGTTGTTGGTGAAATACCAATAGAAGTGCCTGAAGGCATTTTAACTCCGTCTTTGTAGAATGAATCATCCATATGTTTAAACTGAACTGTGCGTTCGTGACCTAATAAAGCGATAACTATCGGATTTTTAGTATCTACTGGGTTTAACTCTGAATGAAAATTTGTGGAATTTGAACCATCTTCGAATAGTGTCACTATTACTGAGTCACAAGTTAAATTGTATTTAACGTTAACTGTATTTAAAGCATTTGTAAATTCATTTACGAGATTTTTATTACTGTCTGTAGATCTCGCAACATATTTTGACGGTATTTTGCCAAAATATGATGCTAAGCGTGGTAAAGCGAACGTGCGATCTGGCAAAGCAAGTTTTTGCTGGTGCCATTCGACGTTTGAATACAAATTAAGCATTAATTTATTTGCATCCTGAATTGAAAATAATAGAACACATTTTACTTTTAATGAGTGAATATTATTTACTTCGTTAGTTTGGGTTACAGGAGTTTGAGCATGAACTGAGCTGACGTGTGGATTTTGATCGTCATTACTGCTCTGTTCTGACTGATTTGAGTTTAGTTCTGAACCCCTGTTAACATTCAGACTACTAATTCGTTTTTTGGATTGCAACCATTTTGACATGAGTCATTACTCTTGTTTACGTCTGTAGTGTGTTGTAGAACATGGCTTTGGTTGTTGTTATTTTGCCTTTCCTGATTTTGATTTTGATTTTGGTTTTGATTTTGATTTCTACCATTATTATTACCATTATTTTGATTTTGTTGTCCGTTATTGTAACTATTGTTACTGCCATTGCTAGTGTTAGCCTGAAATGCATAAGGGTTATTTTTCTTGTTAAACTGAACAGAATCCCTATTGTCAAATCCAGAAAAATAATTTTCGCGTTTACCTCGGTTATTTCCCCTATATCGGTTTCCTCTGCGACCATTTATAATAATAATAATAATAATAATAAGTTTAACCACACAACAGTGGTTAGAAAAATGGAAGGGCAAATACAACCACTGACACCAGTCCTATTCTAACTTCCATATATAATGGGAAACTATTGCTGTCATCGCAACACCAACACTAATAAGTTCTACGTAAAAATTTGGCGAAAGACAGCGATTTTAACCCACGTTTGAAGGCAGCGACGGTGTTAGACGCAACAACCCCCTCAGTGAGGGAATTCCAAGCCGGCACAACCCGAAGAGAGAAAAAATATCTACGGCAGTCCAGGTTGGATCCCAAAAGACGTAGCTTAAGTGAGTGTCCCCTAGTCGATGCCACATTATTAAGCTCAAACAATGGTATATCCACGCTGACGAAACCCCTCAAAATTTTGAAAGTCAGGACCAAATCAGCAATTAATCTGCGAAGTTCCAATGGCTCCAGGTCGAGTTTCTTTAATCGTTCATTCGAAGGAAGCTTCCGTATAGTGGTAATACTTCTTGTGAACCTTCGCTGGACAGACTCCAGCCTGTCAATATCCATCAGCAAGTACGGGGACCACACTGGGCTGGCATACTCCAGCAAAGGTCGCACGAATGTCTTGTAGGCCCAAACCTTAGTGTCTACACTCCCAGAAGTAAAGCAGCGAATTACAATAGCCAGTCGCCGGAAAGCCAGAGCACAAATCTTGTTACAGTGCAGAGAAGCTTTCAGGTCAGAGGTAAACCACACACCCAAATCGCGGATTACCGAAACATCAGGCAGTCTGAAACTATTTAGGGTGTATGGCAATGTTAAGTTTTGTCTCCCAACATGAAAGGTAGAACATTTTGATTTTGACAGTGGTAGCTACCAAATCGCCGCCCAATCTGAAACATGATTAATCTCCCGGGATAAAGCGCTGCTATCAAGTGCATCAATAATTGTATTACCCAACTTCAAATCATCGGCGAATTTGAGGTTCTGAATACCAGGTCTGATGCAATGAAGATCGTTTATGTAAATCACAAACAACAGGGGGCCCAACACTGAACCCTGTGGAACCCCACTGATTACATCAACCCTGGAAGATAAGGTATCCTCAATTTGGACCCTCTGTGAGCGGCCACTAATAAAAGCCGTTATCCATTTCAATAGGTCTCCTCTGAAACCGGAGTTTTCCAGCTTAAACAACAATCTGCGGTGCACCACCGATTCGAAGGCCTTCATAAAATCAAAATATATTACATCGGATGGAACCCCAATATCAAGTGCACTCGTCCATGCATCCAAGGAAATTAGCAGCTGGTGAGTCGACGACCTACCTGGCATAAAGCCGAATTGGTCACCAAGAATCACATTATTACACTCAAGAAAACACAGCATCTGCGCACGGACAATGGATTCCATGATCTTACACGGCACCACTGTGAGTGAAATTGGACGATAGTTATTAGGACTTGAAGTGTTTCCCTTTTTAAACACAGGGGTAACGTTAGCAGTTCGCCAGACTGACGGTATATCCCCTAATATGAATGAAAGGTTGAAGATTTCAGCCAGTGGGGAGCAGATGTTAGTTGCAATCTGCTTATAAAAAAAAGCAGAATATCCCTCTGGGCCAATAGCATGACTTGGTTTAATCCTTTGTATGGTCTCCAGAACCAGTTTTTCTGAGAAGACGACCCTGTCGCAGGTTGGTACGACGATCTCTGAGGAATTCAATGGCAAAGGTAAGTGATCATCCTTAATACTATTTAATGCAAAAATCTGGTTAAGCACATTTGCTTTTTCGTAGTTATTTGAAATAATGGAATCCCCCTGCTTAAAGGGTGGTAGCGTACGGGATATACCAGTGTTTTTACGAAAATGTCGGAAGAGAGCTGATACACTCCCCTCAGAAATTGTTTTAACTTCCCTTTCACGTTGCCATTCCATTGCGTAAGCAGCATACTCTAAGCGGCAGTCATTATAGCATTTTAAAGATTCTGCAGTTTTACTCATTTTGTATTTCTTCCAAAGTTTAAGCTTAGCCCGGCCGAGTTTTAATAGTTTTGATGGTAGTTTCAATCGCGTATTAGTACGACAACGTTTGTAAACAGTTGCCGTCTTTGTGGTATTATGTAATACCTCAAAAAAAACTTCCCATGCGTGGTCAATACTGTCTGACTGACCCAAATTAAGGGATTTCCAGTCAACTCCAGCCAGCGTTGATCGCAATCCGTCGAAATTAATCCTGCCCACAGACTTGCTTGGTTGAGTTGGCAAAGAGAATGTGCAATGAACACAAAAGGACACCATGCAATGATCACTAGTACCTAGAAGCTGTATTTTTGTTGTTGTGTTTATTTGAAGAAAATCCTACTTCTTGTTTAACTTTTACCCTATGTTGTCGGACTTGCTGTAGATTTTTATTCTTAGTGCGACAATTTCGTTTTATATGACCTGGGGCTAAACAGCGGTGACACGTTTTAACTTGATTTACATTAGTGTCTACTGTACTAATTTTAGCTTCAAAATTTTTAGCTGTAGCGTAACTTAGTCATACCTTTCTCTAACTAATTCATTTTATCTAACATTAAACCAAAAGCTAGGTTGTTAACTTCCGTATTTAAAATTTGTTTAATGCCTGATTTATCAGAGTTAAGATCGTCTTCATCGCCTTGGAATCCAGCTAAAACTGAATGTTTATAGATAGCTGAGTTATACATATCCCTAAACGTGGTATGCATTTGTGACGTTACATGAACTTCAATTTCCCGTAGCATAGCATGAAGAAATACTGAACGCATTTCGTCATCTTTTGCTAATTGTTTAAAAGCTCGCCGGGATTCAGAGTCTGTAGGCTTAACTCTCCAAAGTTGTGAAGCCATTTTCTCTATCCTGGCAGCGAAAAATTCGATAGTTTCTCCCTTTTTGAGTCGCACCGTGTGAAATAAATGTGGGATGACACCTACGCAACCAAATCTATCGATTAAAATTTCCTTAAAACTGTCCCAATTTTGGGAAGTGGCTATATGCGGATTCATGGCTAAATAAATTGCAACTAGACCTGTACATTTACAACATGCAACCAAAACTAGTTCTGAATCTTGCAACGAAGGATCCAAAGTTCTAAAATTTTCGACCATTAGTGCAAAAGCGAAAATGTCTAATGAGTCGTGCCCTGCAAAAGGTAAGATAGCTTTCTTGGCTGATCTAGACTTATTATGAGAATCCCTGCTTTGATTTGATTCAGTAATGGTGTTCAATACTTCTAAATGATTTTCCGTTATTGCTTTAAAGTTATCATTAGTTGACTGTAAACATACTGCCAAAGTATGATCTAAAATTCTTTGAAGATGAGTTTCCTCAATCATATTGACCTGCTGTCCGCTAGTAAGATTTGGGGTTAAAGTTAGCGGTGTTTGATTTCCAGGTGGAATCTGAGAGTTTATTACTACATTTGGAGTAATGGGAACACGGGAATGATTTGGTACATGCGAATTTATCGGCAATTGAATGTTTAGCGGTGTTTAAGTGCTTGTTTGCATTTGCAAAGTAGGCATAGTTGGTGTCAAATTTGGTGGCACATGATTATGCTGTGGCATTACTATATTTAATGGCACTGTTTGGGTTAGTGGCATATTTTGATTTAGTGGCATGTTATGATTTAATGACATATTTTGATTTGAATGCACCTGATTATTGGGCGGAACTTGATTATTTAGTGCTACTTAAGTACCAAGTGGTACTTGGGAATTTAAAGGTACACGAGTTGTATGTGATGTACGATTATCGTGTGACGACTTAGATCTAATCCGATCTCTAGTGTTACCCCTACTTTGAGTAGAGCGATTAGCTGAGCGAGACTGAACTCGTTTGGGAGGAGGCAAGTTTAATGCATCATCGATCTTGTCGATAGTATCAGAATGCTCTGATTCTGCATCTGACTCATTTGCAGTGGTATTAGTATTGTCTAAATTAGGAGTGCTAACTGAAGCTTCCGTAAATTCTACAAAATCTTGGCGATTTGAGGGTTTTCTAATTTGTCTGCCTCTTGACGAGACTTGAACTGTGCCTCTAGCACGATTACTTCTAGTTCTAGGCATTATTTAACTAGATTTTAAGTGAATATTCAAAGCTTAAACTAGATTTAATTTAAGGCTCTACGAAATGTAGTAAATATTATCAACTGGTAATGCCATCCTTTAAACTCTAACAATAGGTGTAATTACACTGGTCTGGTTACAATGATCTTGCCGCCTCTCGGTCCTCTTTGAAGAAGGACTTCGAAGTATATTAACTTATCTGGAGTCTATTTGATCTATCCTAATAAATATTCGGCTCATGCATTTAAGAAATGTACGATATTATGCAAATATGTATCTAATTAATTAATTGTATTGTTTCTGTTATGAATACTAATTAAGCCATTAATTATTTCCTTACACAATTACGAGGGTCTGTGTAAACCTTTATCGTCATTTATTCACCTCATTGCTGTAGTCATTCGAATGCGTAGATTTTTATTGCCTTTTTTTTAGCCAACCTGGATCCATTGGTCAGCAAAAGTTTGGCGCCAATCCTACAAATGCTTGGATAAGCTTTGACACAGATTAAAGAGTTACCCCGCACAGATACGACACTACGCGGCAAAGTTAGGCCTCGGTTTTTTTTGCTGAGTAATGCTTCGCATTTGATTCGCTAGTAGGTGTAGAGATCCCCCGCGAGGAGCGTGGTATAATCAGAAAGTCTGCCATAATAAATGCGCAGGCATGGGCAGTGGGACCATGAGGAGCAGCGTTGGCACCTTTACAGAGCAAATCAAACAAGCTACGTTAATGACAGAGTTGGATTCCAAGTCATGAAAGTTGTTTTTTTCTTTCTTTCTCAAACTAGTGTGTTCCAATAAAGACAATCTTAAATGCTGACTCTTTGATAGTTTAATACTTTACCTTTTGATTTCTTATTTATTTAGCTTCTTTTCGGCATTTCAATTTCACTCTGCTGGTGACATCTGGCGAATAAAGTACGAGGTGTTACGTCATCACACCGACGCGTTGCCAAA
>JAHWFP010055371.1:17996-28178 GCA_023313725.1 Lithobius niger | reverse complement strand
TTTTCAGCAACTGGGGCCAAAAATTGCGCAAAACAATTTCCGAAATTGCCCATTAAGGGAGTCCCACTTCATACTGTTATAAAGCATACAGAATAATTAAATAAATACGGATGCGAGCCTAATTACGTTGCCTTTTGGACTTAAATGTCAAGACTCTCAGAGCGGGAAAACCAAAGGCGTACAGTTCACAGTTTTGATTAGGTCACCTCTTAATAATGCCTATCAACAAGGTTTGTTAGGTCGAGCGTTTTCAAATGTTCTTCATAAGGACTTCGCCTTTGGTTTCAAAAGTCGTGGGTTCAATTCCCCAACCAGGCAGTCTGACATTTAAGTCCAAAAGGCAACGTAATTAGGTTTGCATCCGTATTTATTTATCACTTCTCGAGCCCATTTGGCTTTCCGTCCTGTTTAAGCATACAGAATAAAGGGAGTAAAATAATCTACATGAAAATAAAGACTCAGCATGCATTTTATGTAATTTTTACTTCAGAAGCCCTGGAAGTAGTGTAGGAGCTCGAACAGGAATGCTCTGGTCAGTAGCCAACTGTTACAGCAACTACAGCAACGAGACAAAGGAGGGAGGGGTACGAAAAGAAGGGCTCGCCAACACATTGGTTATCTGCGCCCATACTTCGATAAATCCAGCCTAATTCAGACCAGCATGATAGTACACAGCTGAAAAGCTATGAATGAAATTAATTCTGGAAGAAAGCAAGGTTATGCAACCGGTTCAGCTTTGCAAATAACCTTTGCAGGAACACAGTATGACGTCATGAACAAAGTATGACCTCGTTGTTGTTTGGCATCTAGGCTTTGACCCATTTTGTCACCGTCATTATTCTCGACATGTCCGATTCCAATTCTCTTCCAATTGTTGTCCGAGTCCGATTTTTACGAGCCTTCTCTAGGTGTACCGCTATACAAAATCTGGTTTTAACTGATGTAGTGGTTATTGCATGACGCGATTATAAAGATCGCATTTGAGTGTATTTCATAAACGAAGCTCCGCTCCAATAAAGACGCAGCTAAAGAGCAAGAGAGTGAAGGCAAAGTGAGGTTTTGGTCATGCAACGTTTAAATTTAATTTAACTCAAAAGATATTAATAAACAAGAACGTATCGTTAAAAGTTAAAAGTAAGGGTCTAAAAGTCAAAACCTGTAAGGAACACGGACAAGCTTTGACTGTAAGGGTCTAGGTGTCAAATTTGGCCAGTAAGACGCTGCTAAGCATTAGACCTTACTACCCGGTGATCATGTTAATGACTTAGTAAGGAAAATTGGAAATTAGCCAACAGCGAAAATCATACACTAGAAATAACTTAGTTTAGTAAGCCACATTTATGCACTTATGTTAAATCGGAGTGGCATGACCCGGATTCGAACCGCCCACCCAGTTGGCCCCCAGATCACTGCATAGTGCCTTAATCTCTTCGTTGCACTCCGATGAAACGTAAGTGCATAAAGGTGACTTACTGAACTACGTTATTTCTAGTGTACGATTTTCGCTGTTGGCTAATTTCCAATTTTCCTTAATATTATTTCCATCGATTTATGTCTATTTATTAATGACTTAGTAACTCAGATAGAATGGGTGTACACGCTTACGCTTGTAGCAGGTTCTCTTGCTTGGAATCGCTGCCATGTTATCAAATCGAAAAAAAATGTCAACCTAAAGCAAAGTAGGAAACTCACGTCCCCACTATCATTGGATCATCTCATGGGTCTTTATACGACGATTTCGGACAGCTGTTCGTCAAAAACCGGGTAGTAAGGGTCTAATGCTTAGCAGCGTCTTACTGGCCAAATTTGACACCTAAACCCTTACAGTCAAAGCTTGTCCGTGTTCCTTACAGGTTTTGACTTTTAGACCCTTACTTTTAATTTTTAACGATACGTTTTTGTTTATTAATCCGTGTTACTTTTAGAATTGTATTAAATAGGTGTGGTGGTGGATGAGGGGTGGGGTGTGAGTGGCACCTTTATAATTAATTTGTCGTTTGTTTTGTTGCCCGCCTTTAAGCTCGATAAATAGCTATGGCCCTTACTAACCAGGCTATATGGCTAGTGTTAACAATGGAAACAAATCTTTTCATCTTCAGTCTATATCTTGCAGCTGGCGTTTGCTAAATGGCATTGTTGCATGATAACAACGTTTAAAACAATGTAAAACAATCAATCTGGTCGTTTAGAGCTCCGTAGCCCCTGAATCGCTTGACCAATTAGAAAATGCCGTATGGAAAGGGCACATCTACGGAGCAATACCTGTAAAATGAGCTAAGAACCAGCTTTACAGGACAAATAGTTGGACCTGTAGAGAGAACAGACGAAAGGTACATCCCCAGAACAAGACCAAGAACAAGAAGTTGTCTATTTGGCCCCTCTCTGTATCTCGGGTTTGGCTGGACTGAATTTCACAATTTTTGGACTGTAGACAGGTCTTGACTAGTCAAGGCTAGATTCCAAATTTGGTTTAAAAATTTGTAATTTTGACGGAGTTATAAGCTCTCAAAGTTGAAAGTTTAACACAGAGATCCTAGGTCGACCCATACTATCGCCAGTGTTAATAAAGATGCCGCTAAAGAGCCTCACAGAATAAGAGACAGGCAAAGTGAGGTTTTGGCCATATGCAACGTTTAAATTTAATTAATACAAAGAATATAAAAATGCCACTAAAGAGCCACACAGACTAAACGACAGGCAAAATGAGGTTTTAGCCGTCGTTTATTTAATTAATACAAAAGCCACAAAATGCATTCAAAGAACCACAGAGCAGAAACGGAAGGCAAAATGAGGTTTTGGCCATGCAACGTTTATATTTAATTAACACAAAAGATATAAATATATCGCTAAACAGCCACACCGAATAAATGGAAGGAAAAATCAGGTTTTGACCGACGTTTATTTAATTAATACTAAAGCCGCAAGATGCGCCCCAAGAACCACAGCGCATAAACGAAAGGCAAAGTGAGGTTTTGGCCATGCAACGTTCATATTTAATTAACAATAAAGATATAAAAAATTCGGCTCTAGTTTTGATGACAGTGGACCATTGAAAAACTGACTGAGAGGTAAATCACTTCATAACACAGAATTTGACGAGTTTTGATTAGGTCACCTCTTAGGTCAAACGGTAACTTGGTATGAAGACGAGGACGATGACCACTGGTCTGTGCGTGCTCACTTTACTCGTGGTCCCTGGAAAACCCTCACAAGGCTCGTAGTGCGCCTGGAAATGCACTTTCGCCCTGTCAAGTGGTGGAGGACGACGGGTTTCAGGAGGGTATTGTGGGTCCCATAAATGTCTGGTCATGGCCAATAGTTGCTGGTAGGAAATGCATGCGCAGTATGTAGTCCCACAGAAGGGGGGGGGGGTGTTTCTTGTTATTATCAGCACGTATTCTAAGTGGCCGGAAGTATTGCGTACGACTTGTGCAACTACAGCAAGTCCAATTAAGGTTCTAAGCAAACTTTAGTTCTGCATAGAAGGCTGCCTAGAATTTCTATCACACATGTAACGGGACCCAATGGATCTCTGATATATTCTCTATGTTCATGAAAAATTAAGGTGTCCACGATATTACTCCTGATACTAATGGTGTGGATGAAAATCGTGCTAAATCCTTCAAAATCTTTATAATAATACTGGAGGCCGGCTAAAAGGAAGGCTAAAAGGAAAACCACTTCTCCCCTCCTCGCGCCCGCATTGAAAATGCACTCTCCCACTCTACCGGCATGGAAACAGGAGGCAGGCATGAGTGATCGATCAACTCAATAAAGGGCCAATCTGACAAGTCGTCGGGCCGAACAATCACTTCTCCCCTCCTCGCGCCCGCATTGCAAATGCGCTCTCCCATTCTACCTGCTTGCAAACAGGAGGCAGGCATGAGTGGTCGATCAATCTGACAAGTCGTCGGGAAGAGTGCCGGGAAGAGTCCCGGGAAATAGGTCCGTAAACTTAATTCATGACCGGCCCCGTGCATAGCACGGGCTTCCTCTAGTGTCATATAAAGCCAAAATGAATGGTGGTGCATAGCCAGAATAAGCGCTTGCAGATTCCTGTTTGCTTATCATCTGATGCCACATTCTGCTACGGGTGAGACACCATGTGTCCTGTTGCGTGGTTGGGTACTTCGCACAGTTTTAGAACGGTTAAAACCGGAATTAATTGAAAATTCCAATTTAGGAAGAAAAAAATTTGCAACAGGACGAGGAAGGCCAGTAATACCACTGATACCAAGCCTCATAATTAAAATAAAAAGTTATGTAGTACATCTGACATACTTTGTTAAAAATGGTTTCTGTTTCCATAGTTTCATTTTAAAGATATTAAGGAATAGAGCTGTGACTACCTCTGCTGGAAGGGTACCCGGTCACAAGACCGACACCCAGAAGTCAGACTCCCAAAAGGCCGACAGATGAAAGGCATACAGGCCAAAAGGCAGACAAGTATAAAAGGCAGACACTCCAAAAGGCCGACATACCAAAGAAATTTTTTCCTAATTTTAATTCCTGTTTTATTTGACAAATCATTTGGAATGATTTAGACGCTTGTTTTTTTTCTCACAAACTTTGGTTTTAACAAGTAAACCATTTTCCCCCCACATTGTCTTCATTTTGCAAGGGGGGGGGAGTTAAGAATGACGTAATAGGAGGGGGTGAGAGTGCAACTTTTTTCTGAGTGGGTCGTAGGTTAGGGCACGAGTGCGTCAGGTGGGTCATGGGTCAGAAAAATTGACCTACTTCCATTTCTGGTTGTAAGGCATGACAGCTGCTCTTATGAGTGGAAGAGACATCAGTGTTTCAAGCCTCAGCAGGTGGTGCACCCTGCACCTAGCCTTGTCATCGGCAAATCAGCCGATCTTTACGAATCGGATGAATATAACTACAGCTCGTTGATTACGATTGTCTATCCACAACTATACCTGCTTACGTTTGGTTCATATGAAATCATGTTATAGACCCACAACATGGCGTCGTCTTTAACCTGTTCACAATTTTGGCTCTGTTGTGTTCCAAGTGTATTTCACCTTGATACAAAGTTCAAAGCGTGACCTCTTAGTTCACCTCTTAGTTCACCCCCCCTCGAAAATTACCCTCCCAAACTTTCCTATGTAAACATCTTTTTTGTTGTTGTTGATGTTTCGTATAGCTTAATTTCTTCGAACCGTTACTTGGTTAATATGACATGGATCAATTTTTACCCTGACCAGACTTTTAAAATAGAAGGAAGTTACGTAATCATTGGCCGATCTCTGGATTAAGAATGCACCTTTAACTATTACTTCCTACAATAGCAGCTGAGGCTTAATGGCGCGTCGACAGCTAGGTCATTAGCGCCAACCTTAGTCACAGTGCAACGGCCGGGATGCCAATACGTCACCCATTACAGAAATAGAGCAAAATAGGCTCAATTGGGAATAAATAAACAGAAATGCAATCCTACTTCCATTCTTTTTGAACTACCGGTGCTTATTTCCATGTTGACTTTCCTGCGAGACTCAGTTTTGCAACAATAAGTCAAATGTATTTAAGCGTTACAACCGCTTTCAATTTTCTGTTTTTTCCCCCTTCCTTATTGCTACCTATACATAGACATTGCTACCTATGAAAATGTTGTAAAATATATTTCACATGGAACTCGCAAAATTAGCGATAGGGTATGTACTTTTAAGTGTCAGTATGTATGTCAGTATGACATTGTCAGTATAATCTCTGTTTCAGTATGACCCTACCTCTCAGCCATACTGACACCAAGGGCCGGCGACAGGTCGGGACAAGGGGATCAATATGTACTGGGCCCGGAGAATTTAGGGGGACAAGCAAATTCGATTTAAGCTTAGTATAGGTGTTAAACTTTTCTACATCACTACGTATTATATATATACGTATTATCAAAAGTAAGCTGTCCCTTGTTGCACAGGGACATGTTGCGCATATTTTTACTCTAACCAACGGAGGAGTGACTGAAGGGGATGCGGTGATTGAGTGAGTGAAGTGATCGAAAATCAGCGTTTGTTAACCAGTGTGTGTAAAAAATGTGATTGAAAAAAACAATTTGGCGGAGCGAGGGCATACTCGACAGACCAAACCGTACCATAATTGTAAACGGTGCAGCTAGCACCACCCGTGCGTAGCACAAGCTTAACTAGAAATAAATACGCACTGAACAGACAACGGTCACAAAAGATGCGTCCAAGCTTGGACGAAAATCGGAAAGCACCCCCTTTGGTAAAGCAAACTTCTCTGCATAGCTCGCAACACCAGTGATCGTCCACTCCAATCGAGGTGCCGTCAACGGCTGAAATCACGTACGCTTTCCAATTTCGGATTTGCAAATCCAAGTGAAATCTCTAAATTATTGCAAATCAGCATATCTCTGTAAATCCTGCAAATCATAGCAAATCAGTTTAAATCAAAACGAAATCCGCGAATCTACTTGCAAATCCAGTAAAATATGCAAATCCACACAAATCACTGTAAATCAGCAAATCTAAATGAAATCTGCAAATCAGTAAATCGCTATATGTCCGCAAATCCAAGTGAAATCTGCAAATCCAAGTGAAGTCTGCAATCCAAGTGAAGTCTGCAATCCAAGTGAAACCTGCAAATTGTTGCAAATCTGCAAATCAACACGAAATCTGCAAATCCACACAAATCATTGCAAATCAGCAAATCTAAATGAAACAGCAAATCAGTCAATCGTCATATATCCGCAAATTCAAGCGAAATCTTGAAAATTCTAACAAATCTTGAAGAGCCATACCAATCTTGCAAATCCACGCAAATACCTGAAAATTTGCAAATTTGAAAATCCAATGCAAATCTGCAAATCTATTGTAGTGATTTCGGATTGCAAATCTCCTACACTATTTCCTGGTTTGTCGGACCCCTCGACTCCACGCAATACATTATTCATACGCCCATCCGCAGCTACTAATTAATACACGTTGTAAGCATGCGGTCATTGGAGTAACTCTGTTACAAGTCTCTTGCGCTGTTGATCTAGACACACGCTAGTGTGTCGCGCCAAGTTAGGCAACAATCATCACAACAAACATCACATCAGTTCAATTGTCGAGGTTCTAAACCATTGTAGTGCGGCGCCATAGCGTCAGTGTCTTATATCTTGAAGCACCGTTGGCACATTTCAGGTACTTGGAGAAAAATAATAACTCGGTAGAAAAGCTTAAATTGTGTTGAAATCGAGAGCAATGACCCACCTGACAAAAATGAATTCGTTTAGGAATGCCAGCTAAGCTACTTTCAATGCAAAATCTGACCCTCAATAACGTTGTAAATGTGTTAGCTAATTCGCTCATCCCCATGTTAAATCCCATAGGGTGATTATTCATCGATACCGAGATAACGGGGAGGCTTCCAGCTATGAAATTGGTCGAATGGGTGCAGTACAATACGAACTGCATACCTTTTATGGTTTGGAGCCTGGAGGCGCAACAGGGATGGCGTGGGATATCGCGTAAGTACGAAAATATTGTTATAACCATTGTTAGTATTGTCGGCATCGTCTCTCATTGGACGGGCAAAGTTCGGACAATGAGAACGTGGATACTGACGTACGTGCCTAGACTCACACTAGTGCATCACGATAAATCTAAACAACGTTGCAAAGAAATTGTATTCACGTCCAATTCACGAAAAATAAACCAAATGTAAAAACAAAGCAAAATAAAGCAAAAAACTGGTAAAGAGGCCACTAAGTTGAGAGTGGTTCGGCCCTTCAAAGAGTGATATCAACACACCAAAACTAACTAAATATTGGAATACAAATTACAACAAAATTAAAACGAAACCAAAACCCATAAAGAGGTGACTAAGTTGAGAATGGTTCGGGCTGTAGGCAAAAGGTAGTAGCAAATTGTTGAAAACCAATTTCTTGTTGACGTGGCACTTTATAGTACACATCTGCACAGTAGTGGAGTTGAGCCAATACACAATTTAAAAAAAAAAGGAGTGATATCATATCAAAAACCAAAACTGGTAGAAGGGGCCGCCAAGTTCCGAACGGTTCGGCCCTTCAAAGGAGTGATATCAACACACCAAAACATTCGTCAACTTAATCGCACCGAATAATACTTCGGACGTTAAATGAAAACCAAAATTTTGGTGTTTTTAGATTACTCTTTTGAAGGACCTAACCATTCGGAACTTGGCGACCCCTTTTACTAGTTTTGGTTTTTGGTATGATACATATTTTAAGGGTGTTGTTACCTGTACAATAAACGGGCAATTTTTGTCATTTTCCTTAAAACATTTTGATTTTCGTGCTACTGGTAAACGGATCCCTAATGAACCTCGCATTTCCTCGTTAGGGCGCGTTTATGCAACGACGCGCCTTTGCATTCTCGCAGCTGAAATTTACTCGCGATGGCAAAGGTGTCGTTGCCATGGTAACCACGCTTCCTGGATTTGCTAAATCCGCCATCGTTTGAGCAAATGCTTGCATGCTTATAGTTCGTGACAGTAAGATAAAGAATTCCTCCTGACGAAACAATTTTCCCAATCGCATCTAAACTCAATCATTGGACTCGTTTCGTTACGAGCTTGGCAGAGCTAAAACCGCCGCCATGTTGGCATTTCAGATCATTTCTAGCTTCTAGCTGCGAGAATGCAAAGGCGAGACGCGTAAACGCGTCCTTAGCCTACTCCTAATAGTTTTGTTTTCTTGCGTAGTCCTGGCGCGGAAGGGGTAAATGCAAACTAAAATATTCTAAATCAATAGTACTATAGTATCCGCGGCCTATTTTGAGTTCGCCCCAGAACGAATACAGATAATCGAGTGTGTGTTTTCGATAGCAGAGCACCTTGTTGATATTCTACATGGTTACAAAAACAATGGCGGACGTCGATTAAAGCCGCTTCCTCCAGGAAGATGTAACCGTTCATAACATACCTGCAGGACTCAAGTTACGCTGCGCGCACTATAACTGGAGCTAGAGTTTAATAGTGTAATTATATGGAACAGCTACTTTTAACGCTATCGATTTAATTCACGTTCCTGTCGAATCCTTTTGTCGTTAAGGTTCAGAAAATTATAACGAACACCTGCCCAAGCGCTTATTTGTTTAAAAGAAATTTATTAAAACATGGTAAAATGTTACTCACAGTCACAGCGAGCGAGATGAGAGCGCAACCAGAAAACCTGGTTTCGACCAGAACATTAGAAAACGGAAATAATCTCTGGCCGGACAAGTTTCGCTTCCGGTTTCTGATGTGTGTGTTTAGCCGCAATGACCGCGGCAGCGCGAGCGAGGCACGAAATTTGGGAAAAAAATAACCAATATTTTCGTGAACAACGACCTTGATTTACCCTAAACTTTGCAGATTTTACGGGGAAAAAAAATTAAAACAAATATTTGTTTGAAAATGATGATCAGTTTTTTTTCCAAATTACGTGCCTCGCTCGCTGTGGCTAAATATATAACACCAGGAACCGCAACCAACTTTAGAGCGGCCAGAGAGATAATTTCCCTTTACTAATATTTTGGTCGAAATCAGGTTTTCTTATTGCGCGCTCATCTCGCAGTATGTCGTCGGTTTCACTATAGCTGTGAGCAGTGTTTTAACAATTTTTTTTTAATAAATAAGTGTTTGCGCAGGTTTTTGTTATGATGTTCTGAACCGTAACGACGAAGGGATTCGAAGGTTGGTGAATTACGTCGATAGGCGTGGAAATGTAGTTGTTCTAAAGAGTCAAAGTGTTTTAGCGAGAGTTAACCGCACCCCCATATCAACAGCAATTAGGTATTCATCCAACCCGCCATCTGAACGTCTATAGAATCTTAATTAATTTTTGTAAAAACTGTGCTCATTTATCTACTCGGCTGGTGACAGATTACCATACTAGGAATTAATCCTGTTTTTATGTCGTACAGCCAGAAGTTGCTAAGGAAACACTCCACAAATGCAGTTACTTTCTGGGTACTAAATCCTTTAATTCGTTGCCTACCGAAATTAAACCTATTACTGGGCTGAAATCTTTCAAGAAACATTTGTTTAAGTGGTTATTAGATCACTTATCTTTGCAATGCTGGTTAGCATCATAGGTTAACACTGACAACTTTTCTTTTTTGGTTACATTGTTTTCTAGTACTCGTACATTTTTCCCCCTTTTTCTTCTGTTTGGGTTACAATGTTTTCTAGTACTCGTACATTTTCCCCCCT
>JAHWFP010055371.1:2220-17485 GCA_023313725.1 Lithobius niger | reverse complement strand
TTTTTCTTCTTTTTGGGTTACATTGTTTTCTAGTACTCGTACATTTATCCCCTTTTTTCTTCTTTTTGGGTTACATTGTTTTCTAGTACTCGTACATTTATCCCCTTTTTTCTTCTTTTTAGGGTTACATTGTTTTCTAGTACTCTTACATTTTTTCCCCTTTTTCTTCTTTTTTGGTTACATTGTTTTCTAGTACTCGTACATTTCCCCCCTTTTTCTTATTAATTTGTTCTTAATCATGCGTTGCTTGATTTCGGAAACCCTGTTTCCCACATCAATTACGTTTTTATTCCTACTTTTTAAGAAAGTGTTTAGTTTGTTTTTTTATGTACGACCATTACCCAGACGCTCTTGTAGTGTGAGGTTCGTCTTCTGTCAATTATTATCTTGTAAACCGTACCGAAATAAACCCAACTCAACTCAAAGATAGCCTGTACAGTAAGATTCTTCTCTCAGATACACGTCTTTAACATATTAATTACAACTTCACCCAATTCTTGAAGTGTTTTCCACTCACTTTCACTACTTTCTCCTTCACGGTTGGCGTCGTCTCCTTTGACAGGCGGAAGCAAAACTACAGCGCTGTTGACGGAGGCGCCACCTACTTAGCGGGCTAAACTTTGAACTTCTCACCAAGAAACATTAATAGTGAACGGCGCTTCTGCTTTCACCGGCGTCACGAATGCAGAGCACGAGCCGTTTTACTTCCGGGAAACAATGCAAGTCGAGCTCAATATACATTTTTTTTTCCATTCTTTGTTCGTGTCAAGCTTTAAATTACTTAGTCATCATTGAAAGTAAAAGCTGCTTGTAAATCAGAGGTGCCGGAGGGGAGGCAGACTCTTGATTGGGGGAGTATGTGGGAGGAGGAAGTGGGGGGGGGGGGGGGGGGTTTTTTTTTTTAAGAAGGGGGATGGGCGTTGCTCGCGGACTGGGTTATCATGTCACCTGCCAAAAACCACGTGCTGAAAGATAGTATAAAAAGGGAAGGTAAGAGGTACCGTCACGTCACACAAATCACTTTCTCCTGCTGCCGGCCTCCACTCAAACTCAAGAACTCAAACATGAAGCTTTTCCTTCCTATGGTAAGTTGACTCTTTAAACCTTAAAGTTTACGATCGGAAGATGTTAAGCTGTAACGGGTTAACGGTACGTAAACCTGGTCATTGATTGTAAGGTGGGCAACAGCAATCTTCTGCAATCGTCTGCGGCGTTGCAGTGCTGGAAACACCGGTTCTCGTCAGATCACCGAAGTTAAGCAGCATTGGCCCCGATTGGTACTTGGGTGGGTGACCCCCTGAGGATCCATTCCGGGTGTTGCAGACATAGGGCCTTAGGGCTTCGTCGGGCAGATGACCGGATGCGGTTAACGCTCGCTAAAACTCTTTGAGCAATCTCCCTATATATATTTCGCTTAGGCCGGAGTTTAGGCGAGAATCAGCAACGGTGAAAGGCAGTTATTGTGCCAACCAATCCAAACGCAGTAATAATGCGACAGGGCGAGCATGTTCATTCTGCTCATCAGTGGAAAAAGTGGGAGCATGTTCATTATTTGCACGGTAGCAATGAAAAAGGGAGAGCGTGTTCATTCTTTGCACGGTGTCAGTGAAAATAGACGAGCGGCCGGGAAGATGAAGAGTAAAGTTGATTATTGGGAACAATCAGTAACAAACAAATATAACGACATGTTGGCGGATAACTCAGGGCATTCATACTCTGGCCCCCCAATATAAACAAACGCTAATGCGACAACCAACGGCAAAGTGACAACATGGCTTCCTACTAAACAAGCTTATGTTTCGCCGGGAGCAGCTAGTGGTATTATTTCTGGCTAAGATGTTATTTTTTTTAATTTTTGTTTATATTTATTTTTAATTTTAACGTTGAGCCTTACGTCATCTCGAATCAAAATAATGCTTGAGCATATGAGTAGGTTCAATTTTGAACCATACTAGATGCTTTACAAGCAAATAGTGATTTAAAAAAATTAATTATGAAGTATAACCCTATTTACTACATAACTTCATAAAAAGGCTAAATGTACATATTCCCTGCAACTTATAAAATGGAGTTATTTACAATAAAATTCGCATTCAAAATAGTAATAAAATAATAATTAATTAACAATAATTTGTATACTATGAACACAGCATTACAAGTAAAGAAAAAAAGCACACAAAGTAACGCTTAAAGCTCTTAAATATCGTATAAAACGATAAGAATCCATTTTGTATTTATTCCAAATTCATTGCGTGATTAAAATTAACCTCGGGAGGGGCAACTGAAGGGGGACGCGCTGGGGGGTGAGCGAAACGAACGAAAATCAGCGTTTGTTAGCCAGTGCGCTCAAAAATGGTATTGAACAAACTAAAGCATGTGAAATATGGGCATACAATCAACCAAACCGTGTCCATTTGGCTGATGTAACGGCTAATAGGGCAATGGCAAATGTGAAAATTATGGATGAGAAAATTTATACACACAAAATATCTCCAGACAAAAAAGGTAGAGGTGAGGATTAGATCGTGAGATTCTTTCAACCAAGGAAAGGCCGCCAAGGTTAATCTTATTAGCCAAGTTAATCGCTCCGAATAATACTTTGGTTGTTAAATGAAAACCGATAGTAGCAATCTTCTAGTTTTCATTTAACTTTCGAACTGTTAGTAGGTGCGATTAACTTGGCTATTAGAAATAACCTTGGCGATATTTCCCCGGCTGAATGATATCACTACTTTCAAAAGCCGATCCTCTTTGGAAACTTGGTGGCTTCTCTTATACCAGTGTTGGTTTTGGATGGATTTAACTAACCACTAATTTGGCAATGTAACGTATTGTTAATTAACGATTGTAAATTGACGTATACATTGTTACTCGCACAAGCTTTTAAGTAAACCTCGATCATTCTACAATAAAATATTATTATTATTGTTATTATTACTATTATTACTATTCTTATTACCACAGTTGATTTCTGATAAAATTTCGATAATAGCATTGCACTACTCAAAACAATTATCTATAAAATCCAATTGTTTTCTAATTTCAGGCAATCTGTAATTCTTAATAAATATTAGATAATATTTTAAATAAGCTCGTTTATATTATACAAAAACTGTTGGAGAAAACATAAAAGAGCCTATTTAAAATATGATCTAATTTATATTAAAGTAACTGATTGCCTGGAATTAGTACACAATTCCATTTTATACATGATTGTTTTGAGTAGTGCAATGCTATTATCGATATTTTTATCAGAAATCAACTGCGATAATAATAATAACAATAGTAATAATAATTACAGTTTATTGGAAAATGATCGAGGTTTACTTAAAAGCTTGTGCGAGCCTATAATGTAGAGATTAATTTACTATCTTAATTATATATATTGGAAAATTAGAGATTAATTAAGAAATAAAAACAATGTGGGTTCTTATTGTTGTATACAACATTTTGAGTACGTGGATTAATTACCAGTCTTTAATTTTTTTTTCAAGTTTTTCAAATTTTTAATACATTCAAGGTTTTAATACATAAGTAGTATTAATTCGTATTCTAAAAGTAGCCTGAATAACACCATTAATATTACAGCAAAAAGTGTATTACGGCAAACACACTATCCCGCTTTTACAATAATTGTATCTTTAGCTTCAAAGATACACCACATTCATTAAATTGTATTTTTTACTATTACTTAAAAAAAATCTACAGGAGTAATCCTGTAGATTTTTTTAAGAGCATTCCTTTAAGTTTTGGTTTTAATTCACTTATGAATTGAGCCGTGAGGGCCCCCGCGCACACGGCGGTCAAGCCGCGCAGCCAGGTCGCTGCGGCCGATGAGAATGCTTACGGTAGATGTAGAAACACGCACTTGGCCGCGGCGGCCAGACAGTCGTAATAATATAATATAATATAATATAATATAATATCGTGGCGGCCACTGGGATTCTGAGCGACGTGCAGGCGGTCACAAGGCGACCATACTTGCTCCGTATTCATTTTCCACCACGTGATCAATAATTATCACTGAAAAACGGTCGTGGCCGCGCGGGTGTTTTTGACCGCACGACCTTGCCGCTCAGTGTGCGGGAGCCTTTAGCATCTGTCTTGATAATGCATGACAGCACTTAGTATACTGAAAGGCTTATTTCACTCTGGTCATATTTCTTTTTCCATTTTGGTTTACAACTTTAGATTTATAACTTTAGTCGCTGTTGTGCCTCTGTTGCTGATTTCTTTGATCTTCCAAACATAATCGTTACCATTTTACTTACATATTCTGACGCGTATCTATTAAATATTCTGATGCAAAACCAAAAAACATGCACACCATATGTTATGTAACTACCACCCATGATCATAATAATAATAAATGTATTCCATTTGGGAAATAATAAAAACTACTGGCACTTAGGCCACTTATAGCCTTCCAAAAAACTTTATACTTTAAAATAATGAAGTGCAAGTCAAAATTTAAAGGCAGAATTCTCAAGATAATTAGCAGATAACGCCTTTATTGTAAGTTTAACAACGAAGGTGGCCCACGGCTTTAGGTGACAAAATGTTCCAAAGCCTTCTAATTCGAAAACTAAACAATAGTGTGTACAGTTAACGTTTGCAGCACCTAAAATAATTTGAAGTGGATGGTGCCCAAAGAAACCTTCCTTCCTTGATTCCAATCCCGAATGGCTTATACCACGCGCCATGGCTGTTTGCTGTGACGTGCACATCACATGACTGGGCTAGTCCAATCAGATGGCCAAACAGCCGTTGTTCTCGTTCGTCATTGGCTAACTCATGGTGACGTCACGGCAAACAGCCATTGCGCATGGTTTAGGTCCTACATGAGTTTGTAACAACATCTCGAATCGATTTTGACCCTGCATATCTGTAACGTTACTAGGGATGGGTCGGTAACCGAAACCAAAAACGAATTTTCGGTTTTTACTGACAAACCGACACCGAAACCGATTCGGATTTTGTGTCGGTTTTTCGTACGGTGTTCGAAAATAAAATAAAAATTAATTGTTGTTTTACATTTTTTTTTAATAATTATGATTTTCTACGTATAAATGACAGCAAAGCTCCTAGCTATTAAAACGAAAATAGTAGAGGAAAATGGTGCCACAGCTACACCCACGGTCTATGACGCTGCTGAAAGTGAAAGCAGGAGAAAGTTGAAGCTATCAATACAACTGTTGCAAGAAAACAAATTAGGAAAATCTGGTTGGAGTGGATGGTTACAAAAACCGATGCCAACGTGTTTTGGGCGTGAAAACCGAAACCGGAACCGAAATCAAAAAAATGAAACCGACCCATCCCTAAACGTTACAATACCACTGCATTTCGAGTTTGTACCCGTATAGATAATTCCACCAATTCCAATCAGTAGCACATCTTTCACAGAGAATGGGCTATACGTTTCAATGTTTGTATTAAAAAATGCCACAAATAAATAAAGGCATTAAAAGCCTTAAAAAGCACTCGGTGTGATTAACTTGGCAAAAAAATTGGAATTCGTGTCACTCCTTTGAAAGGCCGAAACATTTTCAACTTGGCAGCCCATCTACCAGTTCTGGTTTTTGACGCTACACTAATTCTACACGTTTCACACGTACGACACGAAATGAAAAGAAAAATTAACCTATTTGATTCAGATTTTCAATTTTCCCATTTTTCCATAGCTAGTGTTGAAATTCTTTTAAACACATCATTGGTGTTGGACTTAAACGCCAATTAGCAGCACAAAAACACAAATTCGGAGGTGTTCAACATCCTCATAAGGTAATAACTTCCTACACAAATTAAGCACAATTTTGACACACAAAAAAAATCAACAGTTAACCGACTTCTGAAACGTTGGGTTAAAACTATGCCTCGGGGGTTGCGTCGTAGTAAGCTCATCATTCTCGGCTAATAGTTTTGGGGCGTCTGACGGCCTAACGTGCAATTGCCACGTAATGATAGACTTCTGCTGATATTTTAGTTGAATTTTCCAATTTGCTCAACCGGATGTCAGGCATCTGTATACCATCCAAAGATGTTTACGGAAATTCGTCTTAACGTTTCTATCTCTTGTAATTTACTTGCGAAAAAGCGTACTTAAGGCGCTATGACATTTAACGAAGTTAACAAAAAAAAATGGGGTAAATTTCGAATATGTAAACACGGCGATAATCGTTACCATCAGAGGGTGGTAACTCTCTTACGGTCACAACGTAACGTCATCAGAAGGGTCACCGCTTGACCACGGCCCGCAGGTGCACAGACAACGTGGCGCTGGTAATCGTAGCTTAAAGGAATATACCTCCCAGCGCCATTTTTCTCGATCCTCCACATCAAATACGGCCCCAAAGGTCTATTTCCTTACCGTTAGTCTTGCCCTTGCTAAAAATCCTTTTTTAAATGTGTCGTCTAGGAGATTTTCTGTTGAGTATAATGGAACTTTATTTACTAACGACCCGTCAATAAATCATGCATTGCGCGCGTACAATACTCATGACGTTTCATCTCTGTGTGTACATCGAATAGTAGTCTAATAATTACCATGAGATCTAAAATCTAATAGACTAATGCGGCAAAAATTAAAATTAATTATTCCAATAGATCGCCGAAGCATAATTATAAGACACTATCCTAGAAAATTATAAATTGTGATTATAAAATGCGGGAATCATTCCGGTTTGTGACGACACAATCAATGGGTTCACGCTGGCTGGACTATTAGGCGCAATGCCCAATTGAGACAGTAGCTACGTTTTCGTTGCGAGGAACGAAGCTACCGTCTCAGTTGACCTTAACTGTGGTAAATACGCGGATGTGATCATCGCGTGGGTGTTGTGAGGCAGGCGGAAGGTTATAAAGCAGGCGGTATGTTGCTTTAAGCCGGCCCTCATTGGAGTTCAAAGATACCGGCAAATAGACATTGCGCTGTCGCAAAACAATTCGTGGTAGTTTTACAAATCGCATACGGCAAATGATATCTACCAAAATTTACCTTCACGAAATACGTTCTCCCTCGCTCTCCCTAGTGTGGTTTCCCGGCCATTTTTAAGCTGCATGAACGCAACGTACGGTGGTTCATTGGGACAGACAACAACATTTTTTCTACACACATACAAATCTTCTATGAAACCAGAACGAGATTTGGTTTACCATATAATTGTCGCCTTAGGTTGTAGTGTGTCTTATCCGGTGTCGGAACGCAGAAGTTCTGGATTCATGAAAGTTTTGCGCGTGTAGAAAAAAAGGTGTCCTAACGAGCCACCATAGTAACCACACGCGTTTCTTCCAGTTTGCCCTCCAAGCTCGTGCCATCGTGCGTATAACACTTGCCGACTATTGCTTTCCATAGGAATAAGCCTCTGCCGTAACAAATTGAATAGGCTACATTGCTCTAAGTTGCCATGGTAGCTCAGCGATGGAAGAGTTCAACCTAGGTACTTGAAATAGGGCCCAGGCAGTGTCCCTGATAGACATCAGTGTAGTGTGAGAGGCTACACTGTTTTTCGTGAACCCGTGGATTCTTTACCTGTCAGATGGCATTCTACCGGAAATAAGAAAATAAATAAATAAACAAATAGCTATTCAGGACTTTACCCCTCGGTCCCCTGCGATAATCGGAGGTCTCCCTGTTGAAATCTTCGGGTTTGCCCCTTTCCTTGGTAGATTACTTTCAGCTTCTTAATGTCTAGTAATGTACAGAATTGTACTGGGTTCATCTGTAAGAGCTTTGCTTCAGAAATCGTAAGGCTTAAAAAACTTTAATAAAAAAAAATTGAGTTTTTTTTTTATCAGTACCTAACGCTTAAAGAAATAATTTTTAAAAAGTGCAAAAGCAAATTAAATTGGAAATAACGTAACAAAAAAAAATAAGTGTAACATTCAAACAAGCGGCTGCATCGACTATACCTATAGTCGCAACCGGTCTTCTGTACACTTCCGCCACTTTCGAAAATGTTGTGGCGCACACCTATATCGCGCACTACAACAAGGATCTTTATTACAAAATCTAAAAGCAGTAATCATCACAATTGCTGGTTAAAAATGTGTTATCTTTTAGGCCTAGTTTAGGCGTAACTGTATGCTTTTAGACAAATTTTTACCTGCCGTTTTTATTTAGTAAAGAGCAGCTAACGGAGAATTGGGTTGGACAGTAAGCCTATTCATTTATGCAGTAGTTACAGTGATTGGCGTTGTCGAACGCGCCGCGTTATGTATAGATCAGTGGTAGCGAGCAAAGAGAAGGGAGAGAATTTTAAAGAATAACTCAAATATTCCCAATATGTTTTTGTAATAAAAAACTTAAGTGAAGACACTTGTTTTTTAGGATTTTAAATTGTTTCATATTGGACCTAAGAGAAGCCGACTGATGAACTTAAAGAAAACGTGAGGAAACTTGGTCAAGATTTTAGACGGGTAAATTACAAATTTACGTGTAGAACAACAGAAGGCTAGCTCCAAACAATTCCCCCTCAATATGTATATATGCACGTAATAATGGAATTCAGCTAACGTTTTAGCAAAAATTTCAAAAATTCAAAAATTTCAAAAATTTAACTAGTATAAAAAAAAGAAATATTCGGATTTAACGTCCATTTCAACTGCTAAGGTTATCTTGAGACTGAGAGGGACGATTTCGCTAGAACATTTCTGGGTTTTTACATGCCGCTGTCGATTAATCTCGTTCATTACGAGTGATCCAGAATATTACTTATAAACCCACAACTCAAAATAGTGAAACCTATCTGCAAGTTGCTTCATTTAAAGTAGTAATAACAAAAATAAAGTGGATGCTCCCAAGTTTCTGCTCCCAACCGCGCAAGGGTACGGGTATCATCAGCTAACGTTACGTGAACGGGGTTGGGAGGAGAAAATTGATGGTAGCTACCTGCCACCTGTCGATGGTGCTTGTTGGTGCTTAATCGCTATCTCAAATTACATCACATGTTTCTTACCATTTTTTTTTTCATTTCTTTCACAGTTGGTTGCTGTTGTGTTAGCATCGAACCAAGCACACGGAACCCTACTTAACCTCTTCGGCCACGGATCAACCATGCGACCAGTAACGGGAGGTGGTTACGGAATGGGAGGTGGCGGTGGTGGCGGAGGTTACCGCCCTGTGGCCATGGGGTCTAGCTACAGACCGCAGGGTGGCGGAGGAGGTGGACAGATGTACCGACCTACTGGTGGACAACAGGGTGGCTATCAACAAGCCGGCAGCTACCAACAACCCCAACAACAACAAAGTTACGGTGGTGGTGGCGGTGGATCGTACGGTGCTGGTGGTGGTGGATCTTACGGTGGATCTTACGGAGGTGGCAGACCAAGTGGTGGCGGAGCTTACGGAAAATGAAGTTTGCGTACATTCAAATACATCATCGCCGTACCATTCGAAAATAAGAAAGATCGCGTTTAAGCCGCTAACAATACGTTGCAGCGTTGGTATATGATGTGCGCAGGCAGTGTTTAATGTATACGAAAACTGAAGGACTATGGATAAAACCGATGGATTCCTGCTCGAGTATATTGCCAACTTTCCGATGAATGACGAGTAATACTGACTTGAAAGACCTGCAGAACCCAGAAGTGCTATTGTAAAGTTATCAAGAGTACATTGGGGAAGAAAACGACTTTGATCTGTCGGACTTCAACGCCGGCACCACTACCGGAAGCAGCACACCCACGTGCGACTCTTGAACGTACGCCTAAACGAGATTTTTCTTATTACCATAATCAATGAAGACGAATTTGTGAAAACGTTAAGAAACATTAGGATGTGTGTACCAAATAAGCAGCTTCCCGCATTGTTGGTTATCGAACATTTAAAACTCAGGTACTTGCAACAGTCAAAACAGCCGACTGTTGATGCAATTGCAGGACATCAAGGTAGCAGAAAAGTAAGACTTTGAACGTTTACAGAAGTTACGACTGTAATAACTTCTCACGAAAAGAACGACACGTACAACAACAACAAAATCAAGAAAATGAAGCAATATTTGCCATTTGTGGAAAGTTACATAAACGCATGTTAAATGTTTTCCTACACTTTGTTCCTACCAATTATTTTTGTATTCGAGAAAGTCTTTATTTTTTCTTTGTCAGAATAAATTTTTTTTGACTGTATATTTGTAATTTCTGATTTCATACAACTTTTGTGCAGAGGTAATGCAGAGGAGGACAATTTGACATGTTGAAGTTGTCAATTGTGTGAAGGCAAACCAAGCAGTGCTACATAAAAATACAAATAACGTTTCGAAAATTTTCAATTTTCGTCATCAGGTTAGCAATAAAATTAAAGCATGGCAAAAGCCTCTAAGTCATCCTCCGTTAAAAGCATAAAACAGTCATTTAAAACGGATAAAAACCACCAATTTCTCCCCTCAAAAGAGGCAGAAATGGCAGCCAAAAAGCAACGACCCACCTGCTCCGTTGGGATGCCACGTCGCAAGGCAAGGTATATGTAAATCGGGGTCACGTGTTTCTAAGGTGCGATGCATTCGTTATGTGGGTTTTACAATATGCCTGGCACAAGAGTCGTGTTTAAGTGTTTTATTTACAGGAAAATATTCTTTTAGAAATTTATTATCTGGCACTAAGTGGTTATGTACAGGTGGTGCATGTGCACGGATGACAAGCGTTTCAAGATTAATTCGTGCTCTGGTGTTTTTCTCGAAACAAGATTTGGACCTTGTCCAAGTCGGGGGTCTGGCCTGTTGCGTATTTGTCAGGCGACTTGCCTGTTGAAAGGCAGTGTTGCACTAAAGAGTTGGATTCGACTTTTAACTTGAAATTTGATTTATGGGATGCCATACGTTCCTTAAGTTTTTGAAGCGATTGTCCTACGTACGTAGCAGTACAGGTTGGCTCCGTACAGGGAATTCGATAAACAGTATTGCGTGTGGAAAACATGTCGTCTGATTTGTTATTGTTTTTATTTTCATGTTGCATGGTCAGCTGCTTAATATTTTGGTGGCTGTTTGAAACAAGTCGGATGTTATTTATGTTACGTTGTTTCTTAAGGACTTCATAGATGCCTTTGAAGTAAGGCAGAGCAATGAAACTCGTAGTGGGGTGGGGGGTTTTTTTCGGTCAAAGCTTTTGAAATTAATTTGTTAACGTACCCTAGTGGGAACCCTTTCTCAACATACTTTTGCAAGATATACTGAAATTCATGCTGCAATAAGTCAGCATTACTGGTATGTGACACAACACGTTTGACTTCATTTATTACTACATTACTTTTGTAGTGGGCATCAACATAGGAGTTGTAATGCAGGGTGCGAGTCGACTGCATACTTTTTCTGAAGTGTGTGAATTCGATCAGGCTATTATGGTTAATAACGACGTTTATATCTAAAAATGGGATGGCATTGTTTTTAGAGGACTCCATAGTGTAATGAGTGATTTAGTGATGCTGTTGAGAAAATCGAGGATTAATAACTTAAGTTGTGTTGGTAGAAGTGCTAAACTATCGTCGATGTAATGCTTGTAATACTTAATTTGTGGAAATTTTTCAACCAATTTATTGTCGATTGCATTCAGGACTATGTCACAAAAGAAAGTTGAAAGTGGGCTTCCCATCGGTACACCATTGATTTGATGGTAAAATTTGCCTCCATACTCAAAGAAAGTGGTTTCAAAAATGACTTTTACTGCACTGATGAAAGTTTCATTAGCCCACCCAAGCTTCAGGAGCGAGGGGGGAGGGGGGAGGGTTCGTTTGTTAGTTTTCGAGAGATTTCCGTAAGGATAAGCTCTTGGTCCAATGATGGAAACATTTTTCCGACATCAAACGAAACAAATTCAAACCCTGGAGCCACTTGATATCCTTCCACAGGTCGTGAACAATTTTGAGTGCATTGGGGGTAGTATGGCGCCCCTCAGCGAGTTCTTTCAGAATGGGTTTAAGGATGCACGCAAGCTCTATGTTGGGGGTAGTTTTCCCACTCGTCATTATCCTGAGAGGAAAACCAGGCTTGTGGGTCTTTATCTGGGGAAAAATACAAGGGGAGTGGTGGTCGACTTTCAAATATTTTTCGAAAAATTCCGGTGTAATTTTTTCCTCGGTAACAAGCGCTTTAAGGAATTTTTTTAATACGAGCATTGTATTTGCTCAGTGGGTTGAAAGGGAGCTTTTTGTAAATAGGGTCATTGTTCAGTTCATTAAGTATGTTAGATTCGAGTTTCGATGTGTCTAGTATGACAGTAGCATTGCGTTTGTCAGCTTTGCAGATGGTGATGGATGGATCTGATTTGAGGGCCCGGGTGGCAGTAATTTCTTTGAGAGAGAGGTTTGGGATTAAATGCTGCTTGGAATTTCGCAGTGCAGAAAGTGCTGCACCACGGACTTCGGAACGGTTCGGGACAAATGAAAGCCCTGCTTCGAGCTTGGCGCAAAAGACTGGGACAAGTTGCCAAATTTTTGGTGTGGGTACAAATTTAAGGTCCTTCTTTATCAAATTAAGTGTTGGTGGGTCGAATTCTTTATGGGGAGGTTGTGCAGCCACGCATTTGTGATGAACGACTGATGTATGGATTTAGACGGAGGAGCCGACATTTTAGCAGGGATGGATGGGGGGGGGGGAGGGGGGGACCAGAAATGTGGATTAACGTGTGCTGTTGCGTAAATGACGCTGCCAATTTCGATAAACTAGAGGCTAACAACGTATGCAGTTTAATGTTAAGTGCATTTTGAAAATGGCAGGAGGCCATAGCAGAAAAATCCCGTAGGGCAGCTAAAAATTGCTGAATGAGCGTGGGTGGTTGTGAAAGAATGAAACGTTTCAACTTGTTATGATGAGCATTTTTTAACAAATGTAGGTCAGCATAGTGTTGTGTAAGAATAGCACGCACGGAGAGTTTTTGTGCCTGAAGTGAAATGCGTTTAGCACTAGAATTCGTGAAAGCTTTCTTTTTAAACAGTGAAGATGGAATCACACCATGAAACAAACATGACTTCAAGAATTTGATTTTGCTCATGAAGTTGTCAATAATGTTGAAGTTATCTACAAGGGTAATTGATCGGATATTTTTTTTCTCCAAACGTAGGGCACAAGAAAGGGAGCAACAAAATTCACGGTCAATCATGAGTTCAGAAAACGAAACCGAGTCTTTCGATTGGACTCCAATCAACAGATCACTACACTTTAAACTCGACACTCTAAGCCTCAGCTACCTTGTCAACGAATAAACGTCAGTACAAAAAAATCGATATCAGGTTATGCCTATACAACAGTTGCCTAAACGGTTGTTGTATTGACGTTAGTTAAGTTAGCAGCATCTGACAGTGCCGAGTTCCATTGCCTTAGATACTACGTTAACTAGGCACTGTCAGATGCTGCTAACTTAACTAACGTCAATACAACAAACGGCAGGAGGGGGGGGGGGGAGACGCTAACACCCAAGCTTACAACCGTTTAGGCAACTGTTGTATAGGCTTAACCTGATATCGATTTTTTTGTACTGACGTTTATTCGCCTGTCATCCAAACATCCGTATTCACGTCCGGGACTCACCTCACGATGTCACGAGAAGTTTTCGTCATTACTGCTGCTCACTTGTCACCCTCAGCAGTTCACAAAGTAGGCTCCACTGTGCTTTTTGTTACGAAAATAACTGTGCATCTTTTAATCGAATTTTGTCTGTTATCTCAGTTCGCTGAAGCAATATTTCACGTAGAAGTTTCTGCAGTAAAATTATCGAGCTATTCAGGCAGCAAATAACAGTTTTGTTCTCTCTAAAATTAGTTACTGAACAATTCTTGGAATATTATGTGAATATACCTCAAAGATTTTATATTTTTCAAACTCCGTTATCAACCCACAAGTAACAAAGCGTGACAAAAACTTATTGAAAAGAACACTGTGATATGCTCAAAAATTACACGATAGATCTTAAAAATCAAGACTACTACTTTTAAGCGGTACTTTTAAGAGTTATGTAAGAACTAACGGCACCGCGCGTCTGGTAGGAGAGAATCATTGGGGAAAGTTTTTCAGGACAGCATGCTTCTCGAAGGAACAGCTTCGAGACCGCCTTGAGCCGCATTCATTTCCGCCACCATGAACTTGAAAGAATATAATAGAAGTGATCATTAGAAACAGAGGGAGGTGGAGGATTTGAGACACACGATGGCTGTTATTTCCGCGAACGAGAACGTGGAAAAATATAATAAAAGCGATCATGGGGAGAAGGTGCATTAGCAGTGGGGTGGGTGATTTGAGTCACAAGATGCTACGATTGAGTGAGCAAAGCGAGAGCAAGAAGAGCAAAGAGCGCAAAGATGAGCAAGATGCTATGATTGAGTGTGCCGTGTTTATTAGCCAGTGTGCGCAAAAAAATTTTAAGAAACTTAATTCGGTCAACATGGACATTCACATGGGCGACAATATCGCACCAGAGTTGCAAACGGTGCATCCAACACCACCCGCCATACTTCAGCTGGTACAGCCATTAGCAGAAAAACAACAGCTTTGACTGGACAATAGCTTCCTTCCAGAGTGCGAAACTGGGTTCCGGTAGAACTGCAACAACAACGGTATATTGGCAGCGGCTTCTAGCATCTAGAGCCGCTCGTTGAGCTAATTGCAAGAGGCACTCCGTGAAATGGAGGTAAAAAAAACAAGGGCGTCTTTCGTCAAGTAGATGTTGTTAGACCGGTTCTTAGGCCTAAAAAGACATTGTTTTGTCCAATCTCTTACGCTGGGAAACAGATATCAAGGTTGCAAATCAAAAAAGAAAAGATTCCTTTCGCTAAAAATTGCCGCTGCTGCCCTCAAATCTAAAAAAAAATTGAGCATCAATAGGTCCAAGGAATCCGATCTCACAGCATTGGCTTGATAAACCACAAAAATTTGTTTACCTCCACATACCTCTAGTGCACTTTGCAGCTAGCTCGACGACTGGCTCGAGATGCAAACTCCGCAGTGAATAAGGAGTTATTGTGTATTGCTCAATTTTCCAAATTCTGACTTTAAACTTAAGTTTAAAAAAAATTTAAGATTTTCACTTTCATTTTGTTTCATGAAGGATGATTTTTTTTTTCTGCTGTCTTACCAGAGTTTTGATCTTGCTTAGATTTTCCTTATGGTATGTTATACATTATAATATCTTTGCTGCCTTAATTTTTTGCGGGAGGTACGGATTATAAGGCCTAGATTTGGGTTTTTTTTTTAACATCTCTGAATGTGTGGGCGTAGTGGCAAGCCGGACCACTGCACTGTGACTGAGGTTGGCGCTAACGACCTCGTTGTCGACGCGCCATTAA
>JAHWFP010055370.1:0-26048 GCA_023313725.1 Lithobius niger | reverse complement strand
AGAAATGGGATGTACGCTCCATGAAGCACTAAGCTTCTGCAAATCTAACTGACCCAATGGCCTTTGTTTACATTAAACTTGGTTGATGAAAACGGTGAAATAAAAGCAGGTTTTTAGGAAGGGACCGTGAACCCTTGCGTTATGGCCGTTAACGTCCTAAATGCCGTTGGCTTAACAGACCATAATTTACTTTCAAAAGCTAATAGGTTAATTTAGTTTAAACTATACATTTTGAATTCAAGAGTCCAAAAAATAAACTTTTAAGTTAAACTAAGTTATACGAACCAACTACCTTTGCCCGGCATGGCAACAATCGGACCGTGACATCTCCACTCCCGACCGGCATAGCTACCTCTAGCTTTGAGATTCCTGAGCTGTGCTCTCGAACTATCGTGCTGGCTGGTTTTATAGCAGCTGCCTGGCAGCAAGGTAGAGGGAAAGCGCGTCCCTGTAGGAGAGCTACGGATGGGGGGGGGGGAGGTAGAGGGACCTCTGGAGGAGGAGAGACTGACCCAAACCGTCCAGGCTGTCTGTCAATACCGGAAGTGGGCATGAAAGCGCGGACGGGCAGGGTAGCTGGCTGCTCTGAGTGGAGGGGAATTGGTGCTGCTGAATTGACAAAGGGAATTGCTGACTTGGGAGCATTAGAGGCCTAGTTTGGAAAGTGAAATTGATTTTAGAACTCGCAACAACGTGAATAGGCCTATAAAATAAAAACTACGATACTACGTATCGCAACTATTGAAGGAGGGGGGGAACGAAGTATTGCTCAGAATAGACTTTTGGCTCGGATTTAATTGAAGGAAAAGCTAGTTTGGTTACATTCGGATGGTAGCTACGGTCGGAGTTTGTGGATGGAGATGTCTAACTGAAATAAACACTGGGTCCGTCGAAATACACATACACAAACATAAATGTTGAGCTCCGGTTGAGTTCATGGCAAAAATTTAAAGTTACCAAAGTGCATTTGTGCACAAAAACAGAAGATTAAATATACCAGCTTAGTTTTAGATTATCCTATAACGCATTTAGGTTAATTTTAGTTGTTTGCAGGAGCAGATAAATGAATTTGATTGTCGGACATTTTTCATAAATAACAAAAGTCGTCACTCGGATTACAAATAAAAATATCGTTCAAGGTGTGTATCATACGTGTATGTGAGGTTAAGTACTAGTTAAGGAAGTCCCTCCTATTGCACAACTAAGCTAGTGTTGTTGGCTTTATGCCTAAAAGAATAAATTATAAAATATACAACTTTTGGGAAAACGGCGACCGGAAATGGCGTTCGCTGCGGTACAGTTTGGTCGATTTTTCTAACTGCTGCCATTTTTTATTGAAGATGAAATTTGATGATCTGTTTCCGTGGAGTTGTAGAGGAAGTGTTCTTCTATTAAGGGCTGAAGGAATTGGTCGAATTGATTCGTTTTCCATGGCGATATGCATGTTTAAGTAGCGAGGTCTTTTTGGTGCCGGAGCGCCAAGAAAAAAAAGTGTTCATCGTGAAACGACGATTTCAACCCTCAGGTTTTTGGTCGGTGGTGTCAAGATGGCCTCACCACGAGTGTCTAATACAAGACCACGTTTACATGGAAAAGCAGTGCTAAAATTATAAAATAATAGTAAAATCCTAATTTTAGTGTAACAAATATATTTTTAAAATTGTTTTTAGCTTCTCACTATTTATTTCCTTGCTTTCTGATCTAAAGCTAAAGTATAGAATTTAACAATAGGTGATAAAAAAAAGGACACAAACTAGTTAAGCCACTGAAAAAATGCTCAGTAGACTGTGAATCTGACCCGACAACAGTTGACTAATATGTGCGCTGTGGCAAAAAGAAATTGATGAATCCCTGAAGTGCCCTGCAGATTCAGTTTCATTTAACCTTTGAACTATTTTAAGCGGTGCGATAAACTTGGCGATTGTTTTGGTGTGTTGACACCACTCCTTTGAAGGACCGAACCATTCGGAACTTGGCGTTCTTTTCACCAGTTTTGGTTTTTAATATATCACTCCTTTTTTTTTTTAATTGTGTCTTAGACTCAACTCCACAACCATGCAGATGTGAAATAATGTGCCACGTCAACAAGAAATTGGCTTTCAACACTTTGCTACTACCGTTTGCCTAGAAGCCGAACCATTCTCAACTTAGTCACCTCTTTATAGGTTATTGGTTTGGTTTTAATTTTGATGTAATTTGTTTTATTTATTTAGTTTAGGTGTGTTAATATGACGCCTTTGAAGTGCCGAGCAACCCTCAACTTGGTGGCCTCTTTACCAGTTTTTGGCTTTATTAATTTTGCTTTGTTTTTACAGTGTGTATTTTTCGTGAATTGGACGTGAAGACATTTCTTTGGCGACGTTGTTTACATTTATCGTGGTACACTAGTGTGTGTCTAGGCACGCACTTTAGTATACACGTTGTCATTGTCCAAACTTTGGCCGTCCACTGAGAGACGATGCCGACAATACTAACAATGGTTATAACAATATTTTCATACTTACGCGCCCTCCCACGCAATCCCCGCTACACCCCCCAGACTCCAAACCATAAAAGGTACGCAGTTCGTATTGTACTGCACCCATTCGTCCAATTTCATAGCAGGAAGCCTTCCCGTTATCTCGGTATTGATGAATAATCACCCTATTGGATTTTAACACGGGGGATGGGCAATTTAGCTAGCTTGCTAGCTGGCTAGTAGTAACACATTTGCAATGTTATTGAGGGTCAGATTTTGCATTGAAAGCAGCTTAGCTGGCATTCCTACACGAGTTAATTTTTGTCAGGTGAGTCATTGCTCTTGATTTCAACACAATTTAAGCTTTTGTACCGTATTATTATTTTTATCCAAGTACCTGAAATGCGCCCAACTCTGCTTCAGGATATACGACACTGACGCTATGGCGTCGCGCTACAATGGTTTTACAACCTCAACAATTGCATTGACGTGATGTTTGTTGCCTGACTTGGCACGACACACTAGCGCGTGTCTAGATTCATTTCCACGAATTAAGAGCTACGCTCATGAATATAGATATAACATGGCTCGATGACAGAGATGGTATTTATGCGACTCTGTGGCAACATGTAGCAAAGTGTCACAAGTCATGTTGCATTAAGTTCAATCAAACAAGCTAAGAAGAGAAAAGCTAGTTCTGAAGATGGTGAGGAAAGTACCTCAAAGAGTATACTCGTTTAAGCAATACTCATGAAGTTACAGTATCAAGGAAATAGCTGTGTCTTACCTCAACCAATCATCTGTGGACTTCATGACGCTTCAACGTTCTGCCTAGACGCCCATGTTTGTAAATGTGCCATGGAGCTTCAAGACGAGAGACTACTTGCAAAACTAAGTACAGATGATCATGTTGCTTAAGACATGAAGTACCATGAATATTATTTGGCTGCTTTATACAACATAAAAGCTGATTCAAGTAGCAGTACCGACATCATAAATTACGGTATTGTCCTTGCAGAAGTGCTGTCGTACCTTGAGGAGGCAAGAACAGACACTGAAGTTGATCCAATCTTTAAACTTACAGATCTCTCAAAACTGTATTCAGATCGCCTTGAACAGTTAGGCATTTAGCACCACGTTCATAGTACAAACTTAAAAACAGGAATACTGGCAAATTTTGAGAACTTGAAAGCAACCAAACAAGGTCGTGATGTGTTTTTAGCGCTTGATTTGGTTATAGGATATGCTCTGAAAAAGTTGTGTGAAGAAGATCGTGATGATAAAGCTATTGCTAATACAGCTAAACTAATCAGGAGGGATATGTTTAAAATACAACCAATGATGAGTGGTAACACCAAAGAAGACAGTCAAATTAAAGCCCTCCCTCAGTCCTTTTGTTTATTGGTAGCTCTGATTCTTGAAGGGCCAGACAGGTGGAAGCTTTAGTCAAGGCTGAGGTTAAGTCTGAGGAACCGTGAATCATTCTAAGAGCATGCCACGAACAGAACAAGACATCCTCATCAATATCCTGCTAGCTGAAGTGCATCCTGATGAAGAAGGTTTACAATGACTACATAGAACTTATTGGTTCTAGTGAAAACGTGAAGTTTTACATCTGGTGCACCCAAAGATGCAAGGACTCTCCTCAGGTTCAGTTCCGGTATCACTTATAAGTTGCAACTCATCCTTCTAATGTATGTTAGGTCCAACCTTCACCAATGTCGGTCGCCACTCGCCAAACGGCAAGGAAAATTCAGCAGTTAGCGACTTGGTTTTTAGAGCTACTCGCCAAAATGGCGACTGATTAACAAACCTTGATGCTTAAATTGTCATATCTCGGGAACTGTATTACATAGAAACAAGCGGTTTGCGGCGTTGCATGCAGAATTACAAGGGCTCTTCAAACAAGTGTGCAACAATGTCGCTAGCCACTTTAGTTGATTGGAGAGTTAGATTAATGCAAACAATATTTAAGCATTAAGTAATAGCACAACTGCTAAAATTGTTTCTACATGGCGAGGAGGTAATGGACAATGGCGAGTGCATTTTAATGTCTACTGGCCAAATGGCGGCTGTCACACTATTCACATTCGTGAAGGTTGGTTAGGTCACTTTGGGAAGAAAACTACAATTTTTACATAGAGAATTTGACAAAACTAACCCCATGTTTCTTTGTGCTTAACCATACCAACTGCGCAAGATGGGCTCCAGTGCATACATGAGACTTTGTCACCAAGAACTTTGTCACATGAGACTTTGTTTTCTCACCAAGAAATAGCAGGAACATTAAAAATGGTTATGTCGTAGTACGTACGAGCAAGAGAGCATTTTCATCAATGGCTATTATTGATCAAGAACGTGAGCACAATAGTGCTGTTGTTAAAGGGGATGAAGGAGCAGTTGGATTGACCGAAAACCCAGAAGCCCACGAAAAATGGATGGTGGCTGGACCTGAAATTGTTAGATTAATTGCCATCATTCTAGTCTAGTTGGCAAGGCAAAGAGTTGATAAGGGACCTTGACACACACCATCATGAAGGCTGAATAAGCATACAATCAGCCTTTGCACTGCAGGTGAAATCATTAACCAGTTTGACTGAAAAAAGCCCATTCCTTAATGATGAAGCAACGGACCTCTATCAATCAATGCATACCATGTTGTTGACTCAACTGCTGCGGCTTCAATGCGCAATACTGAAGATGAAGGAATCAGACAGTACAAGTAGTTTGTGAAAGAATGACTGCTGTAAAGAAAGCCCAATTTTACCTGGGGGGATGTCAAAATTGGTTTCTATTGCCTAAGGAAATACACACTACCTGTAAATTTAATTGCATTCAGTTCCTGAGTGCTCGTTACCCTGGAAGATTTTAAACTCTTTAGATATGCCCAGCTCAGTCACCCACCTGCGCATGCGCAGGTCCGGCGTGCGCATGCCCTCCATAAATGGTGTTACGGCATTAGCCAGCCATCTACTTTTCCTCACGATATGTCAGCCATGATGGTGACTCGAGAGGGGAGGTTGGGTGGGTATTTACAGGTAGTGTATATTTTCCTTAGGCAATAGAAACCAATTTTGACCTTCCCCCCAGGTAAAATTGGGCTTTCTAATTGCCGGTTGGAAAATATCCACTACCTGTAAATTTAATTGCATTTACAGTAGACTTCGTCAGTATAGGTGGCGGGCACCATCATGACGGGCCCCCAAGGGTGTGAGCTGGGCCCCAGTGACAGAGTTGTGGTTGATTGGTTGCAGACGCAACATTCTCTGGTCACGGCCGACTTTCTGCGCAAGGCAGTCGGAGTGGGAAGGGAACGTTCAATAGCCAAAGCGAGTTGGTGGGAAAGTTCAGGCCGAGTTTTTCCAGAATCCACGGCTTGTTTGGTTTTCGGTTGATGGTTTAAACGATTTGGCTGATTTGCAGTAGAGTTCGATGGGATGTCAATGAGAGTGAGTTGTGAGGTTTTTTGTTGAGAAAATCGAACCACAGAGAGGTGTGAAGGCGGCAGACCATTGTGAAATCAGAATCAATTGATACAGATGTTCAGAGAGAGAGGGTGTTCAAGGAACAGTGCATTAGCTGTGTGCTTTGATATGGGGGAGCAGTCAAGCTGGTTGAAGAGGGTATTGTGAGTTTCCGATGACGGATGAAGTGTAAGATGGGTTTGAGTGATTTGTATAATGCCTTAATGTTGCAGAGTGGTGAAGGGTCAGTGAGATGTTGTTCCCCAGAGTCATTGAGATTGGAGAAGCAAGATCAGGAAGTGAAAGGATAAGGATCCAGGCGAAGCTGAATGTAGAGTGGAGAAGATCGTCGATGTTCAGTTTGACTTGGTGGAAGTGCGAAATTGCCGGACATATGGGTGAGGAATCGTTGGTGGCAATGAGTGAGTGATGCGAATTGATGATGAATCGCTGGTTGTGGTTCGGAAACTTCAGATTATAAGTCGGCGAGGGCATCCAAGCAGATTTTGGTGTTGGTTAAGAGCCGTGAAGGTTAGTCATGGTGACAAAGTGTTTCATCTTGACTGACAGATTGATGAGTCGAACATAACCATTGGATAAGTCGAATTCCTAAAGATTTGGAAATGAACGAGACTTAACCAGTGGAATGTGAGGCGTAAGGCCGAGTGATTAAAATCATGGGCCGGTCGGAATTTCTTCAAGAGACCTGGTCGTGGAAGGTGAGCAAGAAACGGGAGTCCAGGCGTGTTATTGGGAGACTTGGAGGGTCTGTAGGGGCGTTGTGTGAGGTCATTTTCCCTTCCAGAAGTACGCGAAGAAAATTGGATATTACTTCGGGCAGTGCAAGGAGTTTAGCTTTTGTCGTCCTCGAGCTAGTTGAGGTAAAATGACGAGGGAGTCGTGAAGAAAATTTAGCTTCATCATGATGCAGCAGGTGGTTGGTGACGGAGGCGGGATGTGAGGGACTTAGGCACCGTGAAAGATCATCATGATTCGGTTGGCGACGGTTAGCTTGAGTGACAGTTCAGAGCGAACGTCTGTGACGGGAGCTTGTGGGATGGAGACGTTGCGATGTTTTATTCAAAGACGTGTGAGTGACCATTCATTCAGAAAAGGTTCGGCGAGTTGAAGGATACCTTCCCACCATGAAACCAAGCCAAGGTGGTGTGAGGGAAGTAAGATGGAACGAAGTACGTGGGTGATTATGTGAAGTCTCACGCAATGGTTCCAAGGAGCGAGGCAGAAGCTAGGGGTGAGTTCAGGGTTGGCGTTGCATCGATTCGTTGTATGGAGTCCATAAGCTTTCGAAGACAGTGCCTGGTGGTTGTTGTCCCAGTGAAGATGGTTGATTGATCGAGGAGGCCAAGTTAGCATCGAGAGAGGGGTGAATGTCTGCAGCACCTGGTTACCCCAGGCAGACGCTTATCCAAGTCCGAAGCGGGTCCAACGCAATTTGACTTCGGAGGACGGACGAGAGCCAGTGTATTCAGCATGGTTTGGCCGTGGACAGCTTCGATGCTTGAACAAGCTGGAAAAAGTGGCGCGGAGAGCATGGTGGTGCTCGACAGATATGAGATTACAAGTCGACGAGTGGGCTTGTTTAGCAATAAGCGGGCTGAACATCAATGAACGAAAAACGGTTCATGAATGGCGAGTGGTGCGGACGGCAAAGGGCTTGTAGATGACGGTTGGACCAGTTGACCATGAGCAGAAGGCGAAAGACGAACGGGCGTGCGGGTGGTAATGGACTTGGAAGTCGGCCAGGTTAACAGACGACGAACGGTTTGTGAACAGTGAAAAGGTGCATGAACGCAATGAGCTTGAGCGGTAGCGGGCTAGCGAACGAAGAACGGAACTACGAACGAAGATGGGGGTGGGCTTGAGTAGTGAATAGTTGACGGATGCTGAACAGGACAGGCCAAGGTTGCAAGAGCGAACGATGAACGGGAGCATGGACGTAAAAGGGCTAGAATGGTGAGCAGGGTGCTACAGAGAGCAAGAAAAAAGACAAACGTCAGGTCGACTAGATAGGGGGGGGGGGCTGTGAACAACGAACGGCTGTGAGTGGCGAACGGCTTGAAAGACAGTCGGGCCGGCAGACGGCGAACGGGCTCTAACACGAACGGGCTCTAACAGAGATTCTTCGGGTAAGCTTGCAAACGTCGGGCGGTTTTACGAGCGGCGAACGGGTTGCGAACAACAAACGCGCTGCAGGTGGAGGTCGTCGAGTTTCTATTGGCGGGTCGATCGACGAACGACTAACAGCATGCGGGCAACGATGCGAGATGCTGATGTAAAGGTTGGGGATATTGATGGCCATCAACGAGGGTGAGTCGGAATGATTATGGCTGTGAGGTGTCGGACACTGGTGTGGAGATGAGTTCAGCTTCAGTCGTGAACGGAGAGTGCTGAACAGGCGAGCGGACTTGACGTCAACGAGTGGGCTGCGAGCGATGAACGGGCTGTGAGCGGCGAGCGGCTTGTGAACAACAGTCGGGCCAGCGAACAGCGTACGGGCTCGAGCAGAGATTCTTCTAGGAGAGCTTGAGAGCGGTGAATGGATGAAGAAGAACAGTGACAGATACAGTGAACACTTCACTTGCTTGGCTGTTGCAAACAGGACGATCGGAATGATGGGAATCTTCGTTCAGTCAGGACGTCGAAGAACGTGACGAGCGTGATGGGCTGGAAGGCCAGAAGGGAAAAGTCTTCCGGAAGAGGGCTGCATGGGCGGCATCCAACATGATGCGAACGGTACAGCTAATGGTGGCCACGATGTGTGAGAAAAGTCTCTAACTTATGGCAGTCATCTTTTGTGGAGATTTTCCTTCCGAAGGGTTGATCTGTAAAGAAAGAACGAACGCACCTTATCCTTGTAGGGGTGAGCGGCGAACGAGCAATGAACGAGAACGAACGGGAGTCCTCTTGGTGTAGCGGGCGAACGGGCAATGGTCTTCCCGTGACGATGTTGACGCAGCGGCGGCAAACTTCGAGCCAATAGACGGCGAACGGAAGTTTCATTGCCGGCTTGAATGGATGAAGCTAGGATGGCGGCGATAGAGCAAACGAACGGCGGCTGCGAGCAGTGGTCGTGAAATGATTGTAGCGTGAGCGGCAGTCACAACGGGGCAAGATGCCACGAGGGATGAGTGACGGGAATCAGTTTCCGAGTGGCCGGAGGAGTAACGATGCCAAGGTCTTGGAAGAACGATGAACGTTAGTCTCCTTGTGTAGCAGGTGAACGTCGAATGATGAACGACGAACGAGAACAGACGGGAGTCTTCCTTGTATAGCAGGTGAACCGCGAACGGTGAATGCTTCACTTGCATAATGAGTGGGACGCATAAACGATGAAAATCTTCGCCCAAACCGTGATGAGCGTTGATAGTTCAGAGAGGCCGAAGAAGTTTCCTTCTTGAGAGGATGACAGCGAACGAACGAGCGAACGCGAACGGGAGCCTTCTTCATGTAGTGGCGGCGGGTTCTGCGAACAGAACGGTGAACGGGAACGACGAACGGCCAGGACAGCAATGTTGACGCAGCGGCTGCTGGAGCTTGCGCTGAGCTTCAAAGACCGACGAAAGATGTGATGGTTTTCAAGACCGACGAGCAGCGAACGGGAATGACGGACGATACGACACGCTTTGTAAGGCCGACAGACGGCGAGCGGGAAGATGCACGGTTTGATGAGCAGCAAAGACCGCTGAACGGCGACGGGAGCGGCGGGCGGTGCGATGAGCTTCAAAGACCGGCGAACGGGAACGACGAACGATGTGATGGGCTTCAAAGCTCGACGAACGGCGAACGACGAACGAAAACCAAGATGGCAGGCAACAGAGCGAAGTAACCGTGACGGTTGCGTGGAGGAAAAGAGATGGCTGGCTAATGCCGTAACACCACTACGGAGGGCTTGCGCGTGCCGGACCAGCGCATGTGCAGGTGGGTGACTGAGCTGGGCGTATCTAAAGAGTTTAAAATCCTCCAGGGTAACGAGCACTAAGGAACTGGATGCAATTAAATTTACAGGTAGTGGATATTTTCCAACCGGCAATTAGAAAAAACTCATTAATAGACCCCATAGCCTAGAATCAACTCCATCCATTTCAACCATTCCTTCCCAAGGCAACAAAAAGAAAATCAGAAGTCTCGTCCTTGCAAAATGACTGCAATCTTTTTCCAGACACGTGATGGTGATCTAGAAATGTTTTTCAAGCATCAAAGTCCATTATCACCTCCTTACATATCACAATGCAACAGATTACGAACGGCAAAGAAATTCGACCTGTTGGACTGCCTAGAAAGCTGTGTTGATATTCACCCTGAAACAGCACAGACTGATGCAGTTATTCTGGATGGTGCATGTAACATTAATAAACTAAAGCGAACTTGATTAAGACCTTCAATGACTATGCACTGAAGATTTTCGTAACATATATGGAAGGACAGCCACAAAAATCAACTCGGTTGACATTATTTGGGACGATTACCATCCTAACAGTTTAAAGCTCCACACCAGGAATAAAGTGGCAAAGGAATCATAAGAAGAGTGGATGGACAACAAGCCAACCTGTGAACTGGGCAATGGGTACAGTTTCTTCACACTAACTTAAGTTATTTAGTTTTCATGTGAAGCATTCACTAGTATTGCCACGTTTGTTAAGCAGGTAGTAAACGCTTTTGGGAAAGATGTTTTGTCCTGCCCTGCAATGGATAATAACAATATGGCTCCTTATGACCATGAGGAAGTCGATACCTGCATATTGCTCCACACAGCTGATGCCATACAAAGAGGCTTTTAAAAGATTCTAGAGCGTACAGTAACGATACATATGTAGTAGTACGTCTAGTGGCCATTGAATCAGTGACTGAGCTAGGTCATCTTGAAAACACCAAAATGGCTTCTTTTACAGTGAGAATTTTCAGAATCATTACAATCGGTAAAATCCATAATTTTTACGCACGATCTCACAAACAGAATATTTGATCAACATCCAGCAAATTTTCGACAGCTCTAAAGGAATTTGAGCTTAAATTCCCTCCTACTGTCTTCTTCAGGCTTCCAGGTTAGTATTTGTTAAAACTACATCAGTCTTACGCTTGTCGTGTTTTGAAATTTGCCGCGACTGTGGCCGCCAGTATTTGTTGGCATTGTTGCCCACTCGTTTACAAAGATCGTCATACAGGTCTTTTCGCACGAGGTTGAGAATAGTTGGATCGGATGGCGGTTGAATGTTCATCAGTGTATTGCCTTTTTTTTCTTGGCTCAAAATAGCGATCGATTCCAGGCATCTCAAATTTCTAGCCCTAGCAGTATTTGAACAAATTAATGTGCTGGCATGCTTCCAATCAATCTGGTGTTTTGTGTCCATGTGGTGAGCTGCGACGCCATTTTCTGTGTCCTCACTCCTGGTGTCAGCCATGTGTTGTCTTACACGATTTCGGACTCCAATCCTAGTTTCTCCAATGTAAATTGCGTTACACTCACCACATGGCACACAATATACTCCCATCATGGTGTTCTGAACGTGGTGGAGTTTCATTTCTTCTTCCTTCCTCACTTCAGTCCTGCATTTTACTTGCTTTATTTTCTGTCTATTTTTCATTAGTTTCTTCTTCAATCCGTCGCGATTCCTGAAATAGGTATGAAAGCCATGCTTCCTAAGCAGTTTTTGCACCTTTTCACTCTGGCCCCTCAGGTAAGTAATGCCTTCCCAGGTTGGTTCCTCCTTCATGGTACTGTCTTCCTTTTCTTTCTCTTTCACTTTTCTTCCTTCTTCTTTAAACCTCAAAGCTTCGCACCTTCCGACCGTAGCTACTTCCTTCATCATCCTATTCAATGCGCTCGGCGGATATCCCAACAGGACAAATCTACCTTTTTCTTTCTGCATGTCGTCCTTCATCTCCTTCTCTGACATGGAAAGTCTCGCAATTCGCACAAATTCATTGCGGGCTATCGCTTTTAGCTGGCCATGCGGATGACCTGAAGCGTAGGAAATTCCTCGTCTTGTCGTAGTCGGTTTCCTGTAGGGCTTGTACGCGATAGTACTCCCTCTTGTCTCTCCAGCATCACATCCAGGAAACGGATTCTCCCTTCTTCTTCTTTTTCCATGGTGAACGCTAACTGGTCCACTCACTTGTTCAAAAACCCAAGACTCTCTCCTCATCACCCTTCCTTAACACCACCAAAATATCATCGACAAATCTCTTCCACATTTTCAGGTTGGAAACATTCAGGATGTATTCGTCGAAATGCTGGAGTACGAGCTCAGCAATAGGAGGCGAGCACTAATAGCCCATGATGCTCCCTGCACTTGACTGAACACCTGCCCCCGAAACGCCACATAAATGGAAGCAAGGACAACATTTAGGAGTGCTTTGTCACGCTCCCAACATGCTTAGCAATACCCCCCTAGCAGAATCAGCGCGACGACAGTTGAAGGCCACCGCAGATAAATTTTAGCCAAATTTCTGCCGTTTTGTTAATTTTTGACCGATTTTGACATTCCAATACACCATTTTAATTGTCTCGACGAGACCTTTCCATTGGTGGAATTGCCAGATCAATAGGATAAAGCACTGAAAAGTTATTCCATAAAAACCAATGAACATGTGAGTAACCATATGATAGAAACAGATTAGCTGCAGACAAATCTTTTCCGACAATTGGTGTCGCAGACCGTTGCAGAAAGTTTTGCCTCTGGGGCAATACCTCGGTTTATTTGCCGACTGCCACAACATAGCCAGTATCACTGTGTGTGAGAGACTGGGGAATAGCTTGGTAACGTCAAAAGAAACCAGCACATCATCGTCTTCCAGCTAAACTCCCCTTACAGTGTCTAGCAGCTCCCCTGCATGCTTAAGTCTGCAAGGGCTCACCACATATATCTACAGCAGACTGCCACCTTTCAGTCTTAACGTCTGGGCCATATCACCCTTTGCCGACATGATCAACCTATATACGACAGTCCCACTTTGTGTAGTTTGATTTGCGCGAAGATGGTTGGCAATCGCTGTGGTGGCTTTGGCACCAGTTGCTTCCATTCCTCCTCAGTCAGGTACCCTTCATTGTGCAGCCTCTCTAAGCTTAATTCAAAATTAATCATTTTTCCATCCTCACTCCCTATTTCTTTAAACTTTATACGTTCCTGATTTTCCAGTTCATCAAAAATCTTCCCATCATGCTCATCTCTGTCAACCATCACCGTCAAATTAGCCTTATCCGCTTTACAAACACCTACAGCATTATTTTTCTCCAGCTGCCGCAGTGCCCCCACTTGTGCCCTGATTAGGTCTGGTTTCAACTTCTTTGGTTTTTTCAATGTGATCTGCTGGAGCTTCTGCCGCATCTCCGGATTCCAAGAATACCTTCTCACCAACGAGTGCACATCAGCTACAAAATTTGCCTGCTCATCAACATCATCCCCAGGCATGACAGCATACTTCAAGTCGAGCGCAAGCACATGCAGTTCATCTTCGGTCAACTCTCTCTTCGACAAATTTACCACAAGGTCTTCAGACTCGGCTTCCCGTCCATTTTCTGCTTCATATCCAGGCTGCAGTGCCCTAAAATACGACAATTTATGCCCTCCAATTCTCTCCAATTTTCTAACGTGCCTCTCTGTCACATTCTTTCTAAGGCAAACCTCCCTATTTTTCAACATATTCACACACTTTCGTCCAATGCACAGTCCTAATATCCTTTTTTATTCTTTCACTAAACATCATTACATTCGTTTTAATCTGCTTCAGAGTTGCATGGCAATCGCCGATTCTAGCGCGTAAGAACATACGACTCGCGTGCACAGCGATGATGCGGCCACGCACGCCTCTGGCTTTAGGCTTAACAGTCAAACTGGCCGGGTAAACGCCTTCCCGCTTGCTTGCAAGATTGAATGCCAAATGTCCTTCAAAACTTACGACTGCACAACGTGATTTCACAAGAGGACGCACTAACCCCAGAATCTTCTGGGAATATGCTTCCCAAATCATCTTGAACACACCAAAATGGCTTATTTTAGCGTGAGAGTTTTCAGAATCATTACAATCGGAACAATCCATAATGATATTTTGGCAGTGTTAAGGAAGGGTGATGAGAGAAGAGAGAGATATTTTGAACAAATGGGTGGACGAGTTAGCGTTCACCATGGAAAAAGAAGAAGGGAGAATCCCTATCCTGCATGTGATGCTGGAAGACAAGAGGGAGGTACTATCGCGTACAAGCCCTACAGGAAACCGACTGCGACAAGACAAGGAATTTCCTACGCTTCAGGTCATCCGCATGGCCAGCTAAAAGCGATAGCCCGCAATGAATTTGTGCCAATTGCGAGACATTCCATGTCAGAGGAGATGAAGGACCACTCCAGAAAGAAAAAGGTAGATTCATCCTGTTCGGATATCCACCGAGCACATTGAATAGGATGATGAAGGAAGTAGCTACGGTCAGAAGGTGCGAAGCTTTGATAGTCCTTGGGCCACTCTCTGTTTAAAGCCTTAAAACGAAATTTTGTGGAGAAAATTTTGTACCAAGAGATATTTTAACCCGTGTTAGTACATGATATAGGGAGCATGTTTTCAAAATATCTTGTCTGTAAAGTGTCAACTGCGCCTACAGTACCTTGTTGTATGGTAACAGTGGCACATGCTAAATTGTTGCACTTCAACTAATAAAATAATAAAATATTGCTTCAAATAAATTGTTGTAGGCAAAACAAGAAGTCCATTCAGCAGAAAAAGTTAGTAAATAAAGTTGTTACCACAAGAAATGAAATATTGCCGTGAGAAGGAATAAACACACCTGTCGTAGCATCCGGGAACTGTAGTGAAGCCTAATGCACGTCCATCTAGACGCCACACACTGGGCTTCACTGTGGCCCTCGGATGGCACAACATGGTGATGGTTTAGAAAGACGCTGTCGATTCTGTTGTTCCTTGGACCTTAATGCCTGCATGCCCGAGAAGGAGTTGAACCAGAAACTTACAGAATAGAAAACGCGAGCAGTTTGACCACAGTGACATGTCCTCTCATCGTGGTCGCGACACTGTAGGAGTAGCGGCACTGCGTCCATATGTTGTAGGCAAGCGACTATAGCGTCATTCTTTGAATTTTAATTTGTACTGGGGTGTACTGCTATCTAAATCTAAAAGGAAACATCTGTCTTCCAACACTTTTTACGTTAATTTAAAAGTAGCTCTTAGCTCTCTATCGACAGCAATTTCTTCAAGTGAGATGATAAAGAAATAGAAATGATTTCAATGTATCTCTTTAACTTTTTGTGGTCTGAAAACAGGCAAAATCGAAAAAAAGCAAATTCACGAATTGATTTCTCCTTTAGAAAAATGGTTTCACTCTGTTGCAGTGTCATCTGTATGTTGATATTGGAATTTAGACGGTGTGTTTAGTTTCAAATACATGTGAAAACCAAAGACCAGTGGAAGTTCCTTACCAAGCATAGGCAGTACTCCGCAAAGAAAATGTGCCGTTGGCATTTAAATTTAGCCTACAACCAATGGTAAAAGCTTTGCATTAGAAAGCATGGGTTAAAAAAGAAGCAATTATTATTTTTTTTTAATTTTTAGGACCTTTCGTATAGTATTTACTTTGAAACAAATGGACACGATCAAATAGAAACATTTTTTTCTAAGAAAGAAAAATTTGATATGTGCTAGGTAAAGAGGCCAGTTTCAAGTATGGTAAATAATATTTTCTAAGAAAGGACAATTTCTATAGATATGGCAAAAAGCAAGTGCACTGATAATTTATTATCATGGCCTAAAAAGATAAACTTTAGGTATAATATATTTACGAAAATACCTTAGCTATAGGCTACATTGTAACCGTTTTAATTCACAACTGTATAAGACATACACAAAGTAACCCCATTGAGAGAAAACAATGGCACAAACAGAATTTTGTTGGAGAAGGGAGAGGGGTGGTGGGGGGGGGAGGGAGAGGAGTTCAAGGAAATTATAATTCAAAGATTGGTCCGAGAAATTCAGTTAACAGGTCTGGGGAGGGAGTGTTGTCGGGTTTTTCTCCCTGAAAACAGCTTATTTCCAGAAGCTTTAGTGCCTTTAAAAAAATTTAAAGGTTTTACGTTTACTTTTACCATACTTTACAAGGATGCCCCCCCCCCCCCCCCCCCCCACACACATGAGTGTGCCACTAGGAACAAATCGCATACTTCAAGACCAACCAAGTTTATTACCTAGGGTCCTTTTTTAACGTTTAATTACTTTAATTGGACGGGACAAACCGTTAGGCTACATTGCTACAATTTGTACACAATCGCAGCCAACAGATTATAAAAAAAAATAGTTAAGTAAGGAAACTTGTCGTAACACAGATTCGTGAAAATGTACTAGGTATTCCAAGCAGCCCTTTCCGGGCAGGTTTCGTTTTTTTAAATTTATTTTATGGCTGCTTTTTTTTTCTTTTTTTTTTTTGCCAACGAAGCGTTGCTGGCTGTTGTCATTCGCCCGACTGTTTAATAAATATTCTCCTTAACAATCACAATATGCAACGCACATTACACCGACTGTGTGCTCTCTGACATCATGCTTAAACAACAACATGAGGAAAAATCAAACGAATTAAAAAACATCAGCGGCACAGTCACGGCATCTATTCGCGGAGCTGTCTTGCCTGACCTTGAGGAGTAAGTCGGACCTGCTTGCTCTTCGCGAACGCTGATTGGCTAATAGGCCTAGGTTCACACGCGCTGAGTTCATGCGCAGTTTGTAAAACAGTTCCACCGTATTTCTGTAGCTATTCGTAAACAAACAACTTCTGTTTCCAGATAATTAGATTTTTGTAAACAGCCAACGTAGCTCTACAAACTAGGCTAAAGATCTGGTGGTATACAATTTTCTCTACGCGCTGAAACGATAGGACTCTGTGGCCCAAGGACTATGAGGTTTAAAGAAGAAGGAAGAAAAGTGAAAGAGAAAGAAAAGGAAGAAAGTACCATGAAGGAGGAACCAACCTGGGAAGGCATTACTTACCTGAGGGGCCAGAGTGAAAAGGTGCAAAAACTGCTTAGGAAGCATGGCTTTCATACCTATTTCAGGAATCGCGACGGATTGAAGAAGAAACTAATGAAAAATAGACAGAAAATAAAGCAAGTAAAATGCAGGACTGAAGTGAGGAAGGAAGAAGAAATGAAACTCCACCATGTTCAGAACACCATGACGGGAGTATATTGTGAACTAGGATTGGAGTCCGAAATCGTGTAAGACAACACATGGCTGACACCAGGATTGAGGACACAGAAAATGGCGTCGCGGCTCACCACATGGACACAAAACACCAGATTGATTGGGAGCATGCCAGCACATTAATTCGTTCAAATACTGTTAGGGCTAGAAATTTGAGATGCCTGGAATCGATCCCTATTTTGAGCCAAGAAAAAGAAGGCAATACACTGATGAACATTCAACCGCCGTCCGATCCAACTATTCTCAACCTCGTGCGTAAAGACCTGTATGACGATCATTGTAAACGAGTGGGCAACAATGCCAACAAATACCGGAGGCCACAGTCGCGGCAAATTTCAAAACACGACGAGCGTAAGAGTGAAGTAGCCTAGTTTTAACAAATACTAACCTGGAAGCTGAAGAAGACAGTAGGAGGGAATTTAAGCTCAAATTCCTTTAGAGCTGTCGAAAATTCGCTGGATGTTGATCAAATATTCTATTTGTGAGACCGTGCGTAAAAAATTATGGATTTTTCCAGCTAGGTTATGTGCAGTTGCATTCAGTACAGGCCAAAAGTATCGTTATTCCTGCACATGAAATTGCTGAATCACTGGGTGATGAAAAGTCTTGAGATTTTCCAATGTTCCACGCATACACAGGATGTGATACTACATGATCATTTGCAACAAGGGGGAAACCTTCGTGTTGGAACATGCGGAAAGTATTCGATGATGCAACTAAGATGTTCCTTGAATTTTCTGTTGAACCCTCGGATATCTCAGACGAGTGTATGTCCAACTTGGAATGATACACCGTATTGACGTATGACAGGACCCGCATTCGGGAAGATATTGATCCGGCACGTCAAATGCTTGTTTTGTGAAGAAAAGACGCAGTATTGATGCTATTTATGGGGAAAGGATTTAAAGAGAATAAAGCCATTTGAGTTAATTGAGATATGGGGAAAAGAAACTGATTGGAGTACAAAACATCCCTTCGCCTGGTGACTGTGGTTGGACCGACCCCGAAGAAAGGAAGCCGTTTTGAACAACACTGCCAGAAACAGGAAGGTCATTGAGTGAACTACTTCACAGTGGATTCAAAAAGGGCTGCTTGATGTCAAGATGTAAATGTTTAAGGACAGCCTTAAAATGCCCAGCTTTGTGTCATTGTAGCTGTGACTGTGAAGTAGAAATCAGTGTTCAGCATTTCTTATTACTTACAGATGTATTTATTCTAAATCACTCTTCATTAATATGTAATAAATCATCAGATGGGTCCTTTGTGACATTTACTTTGAAATGTGTGAACCGTTAGAAGCGAAATTGAGGGTGATATGCTATGTGCCTGAATTTTATGTCTCTTTTTTTGGTGTGGTGGCTGCAATTTTAGTCCACCGTCACCGCTAACCTGGACCTCATTTCCGGTGGGCCCATCCCTAGGTTCTATTACAGATAACAAGGAAATTTTCTGTGAATTTTCATGCTTTCATGACAAAGGGCACGATTTTTTAACCTGTCTCCCTAACGGATGTAGGACACATAGCCTAGGCACCGGATGCATAGGCCCCCGAATTTAGGCACTAGATAAATAGGCACTTGGATATTTGGGCACCAGGACAAATAGGCACCCGGACATACAGACACCGGACAAATTAAAAGGCACCAAGGTTTTTTTTTTATATTATGTTTTAATTGGGATGGATTGCCCTCGAATTCTGTATCGTTTGTTTTAAATCTGGGACACTTAGTCGTGTGGACCGTCGAGGGTAGTTTCTGCTTTTTTTCCCCGAAATGTTTTTGTTTGGTGAATGAAAGGCACATAAACCCCTCCGTCGTGGCCGCTTTACTTATACGTCAACTGCGCTAAAATATAGTTCACATGACAGAGGCGCGCATTGCTCTGTGAAGCAAGCATGACGTCATATCCGACGTGAGTACTCAATTCCGAGCCGCGCCATGTGACACGTCGTACGAATGCTAAAAGGTAAACAAACACTGGTGCAGATGACTGCAGGTTATGATCATCAATGTCTCCTGTCTGTTGCTGCGGTAAAATACCGACGCGTTAGTTTTATTTGACCAAAGTTGACCAAATAAAAGATTCTGGGGTCTTTATTCTGTCTTAAAAACCACAACAAAAATACCACTGTGACTACCGGTTGCTGGTGTTTTCGATTCTTTATTCTGTGTTGATGTCAAAATTTACGTCCTATCGTTGCCGACTATGTTACGTATATTAATTTATTGGCGATTTCAAGTAGGCATGCTTAGTTAGGGACAGGTCATTATGTATCGCTTTTTTTTGGGGGGGGGGGAGAAGATATTTTAACCCTCCCTCTTCGGACAGTAAGTTTACGCCCCTGCGACTGATCTCATTTATTCCTCCAGACCGTTATTTTTTTCCTTGCAGCCTAATTTGTGACTTCATGTTTTAGTATTATGCGGGAATCAAAAACGGCATTACTGTACAGAAACAGCTTAAATAAAAGGCATAAAATTGGGTCTGTTTTAAGTGTACCATCAAAAAAAAAAGAAAGCTTTTTCCGACCGACCCTAGTTGTAATTTAATTGGTACTGCAGCTAAACGTTTTTTCCTTAGGCCTTATATGTGCTAAGAGAATTTCCGTCTGAAACTCAATCCGCAATTTAACTGCTTCTCCGTCTTTGGTTTTGTCCATCACCGTGTCAGGATCCCGACACCCCTGCCCCACTCCTTCTTTAATCCTAGTTTCTTACGGTAAACATAGGATAATCCTAATTGTCGATCCAATTCTCGTTCTGTCCTTTCCTTTACCGATTCGGTAGCAAATCTACTTGGTGGAATAGATAAATGTGTTCATCACTCGCCATTTCTCCTGATACGCTCAGAACAAGGTTAACTGGGATTGAAGCTGCGTGCCTCGATTAAGGCAGCTACTATCTCACTTGGCTTTCGCTCAGAAGCGGCAAGTCACGCGACTGAAGTGCAGGAAGAATCACTACGTCACAGACTAGGCGTGTAAACATAGCGTGACGTCACCGTTAAAAGTAGCCCGAGAAGCTTTCTGGCGGGAGTGAGATACTCTTCGGACCGATTGGTAAAAAAGAAGATTACTAGCGTACACGCGCCACATCTGTCATCGGGATCGTACCCTAAGACGATCAAATAAAAGGTAAATGAATTCATATAAAACTATTTCCGGTAATGTATCGAGGAAAACTGTTAAAATATACCGGAGGGAGTTATGTGCCTTTAATGTTCCAGATTACTCTGCCTCGCTCGCTGCGGCTAACACATAACATCAGAGATGCTAGTGTAATAAAGATGCCAGCAATCTTTAGCAGTTTTGAACGCTACGAACATTTTATAGCAAATATTTATTCTCCCCCCACCCACAGGGACTCCTCACAAAATACGAATAGACCGGCAGGACGAAAAAAAAACACACACAAAAAAAACACAACAACAAAATTGTTGTTGTGTTTTTTTTTTTTTCGTCCTGCCGGTCTATTCGTATTTTGTGACGAGTCCCTGTGCCTCCACCCCCCAATTTGAGGACAATCCAAACAATTTTTTTCTTTTATTTAAACTTGGTGCCTATTTGTCCAGTGCCTACATTGGGGTGCCTAAGTGTCCGGGTACCCTCCCTAACTACGTCTTTCCAATATCCTACACTTTTCTGTTTTCATTCGTATCCTGAAATCACGTGCGTTTGTTGAAGAACGCACCTGCAGACGGACTTGAGCTCCTCCACAACAGCTGCATCAACTTCCATCACATTTGCCAAATATTCATTTTCTTGTTTGGGTTTACGTCTTGTTTGAGTAATAACCACATCTTTCCAACTTTCTATAAAGCCACGAACGCTTATCACTGGCGAAATATACTCCCTGGAATCGGGTTCGTGAACTGCATCCATACTTTGGCGCTCGACAGATAGCAAGGCCGAATGAGATAGCCACAGCCTAGTAGCGAGATCATTGAGTTAATATCAGTCAGGGTAGATTTAATCTACCTTGATATCGGTTAATATAATTATATAGGATGCCTGGTTCGGAAACTAGAGACGCCGGCGGCGAATTAAAATCTTGGAAGAAGTTATTAAAATTATACAGGTAGATAGATTATACTCTTACATTGCTTAAAACAAAAGCACAAGGATGATATCATCATGAATTTTCAATTAGCGTCCTTTGGTTAAAGGTTGGGAAACTTTTATTTTTAGTTTTATGTACGCGAAGATCGTATTTAGATGGAGCTCACAACCAAAGCCGGCAGTCGGATTTGCTACGATCATTGGTGTTGAGTCACAGCCACCTACTGTAAGGCCGGGTTTCCGCAACCACTCGCTTTTGCATTCTCGCAGCTAGAAGCTAGAAATCATCTGAAATTCCAACATGGCGGCGGTTTTATGTCTGTCGCCTCGCAACGAAAACAACAAATAACGTGAGTTCAGAAGCGTTTGGAAAAATTGTTTCGTCATGAGGAATTCTTTATATTATTGGCACGGATTATAAGACTGCAAGTATTTACCCAAACGATGTCGGATTTAGCTAATCCATTTAGCGTTGTTACCATGGTAATGTCGTCTTTGCTATCGCGATTGAGTTCTAGCTGCGAGAATGCAAAGGTGAGTCGCTGCATAAAAACGCGCCCTAAAGGCTGGATCAGCTTTGCCTTCCACAATCTGTTAGAAGGCGCGGCAAATACCGACGCGACAAGTTTGCTAAGTGGCGTCATCGGTTGACAGAAATTAGAACCCTCTTCGGTTAGTTTGAATTTCGCCGTTTGGTGTAGAGATGGCAGCACCTAGCAAACTTACGCTTCCTTCTATGTTAATGGTTCATTTTACGTCCCTAATTTGTCTTGATCTGATCCGGCCGTTACTGTAGGTGGCTGTGGTTGAGCACACGCATGAGTTTATTTATTTATTAAATAACATCAGTTACCTAGACTATAGAAACTTACGAGCAGACGCATCGTAGGCTTGCAAATTGTGGACAGTTATTATAAGACTAACCTTTGTTTATCCAGCACAAAAAAGCTATCGAAAATGTACAGCGACGAAGAAAATTCTAAATATGAGAACCCTTAGTTACTTAGAACGTCTCCAGAAATTAGGACTTCCGTCTCTTACATGGCGAAGGCAAAGAGGTGGGCTTATTTATATGTTTAGGTTGATCCGTGGTATTGATTTCTGTCTTCCGAACACATTTTTAAACTTTTTCTCTTGTGATTATAATACTCGAGGATCACCCTATAAACTTGTTATTAAAAATCCCCACTTCAATGCTACACGTAATTCTTTTTACCACCGTTTAGTATAACTCTGGAATTCTTTACCTGACAGTGTAGTTTCTGCAGCCTCTGTTATGTTGTTTAAGAATGCATTGGACCGCCACATATCTGATGACCTTAAATATTATTTTGACCCATAGGCTAACTCATTTTTGGTATGTTATAAGAAAATCCACAATTTTGCTGAAACTAGTCCGTATGAACATTTTTGACAAACCATGGTCATTCGTATGGCGTATTATTGTTCTGTTTATACAGGGCTATGCTTTTGGTGTTCGAGAGTTTATTCTATTGTTGATGTTTTTTATATGTCTATTTTTATTGTTATTGTTTTCGTTTCTATTTACATTTGTTTACTTTGCTTGTTGCCGGAACCCATTGTTGAAATTTTCTATTTTCATTTGTTTACTTTGCTCTTACCGGAACCCATTGTTAAAATTTTCTATTTTGTATTTGGCTCCAGCCACATTCCATTGGAAACTGGCTGTTTATTGTTTCTCAAATAAATAAATAAATAAATAAATCTGCTCCTGGTCGGGCAGATGACCAGGAGTGGTTAACGCTCGCTAAACCCTTTAATAAATAAATAAATAAGAAGCATGGCTGTCATGTACTACAGTTGAATTAAAATAAGTGGGTTCTACATGTGATGTATGAGGGTGGCTGTCATACACTTGTGGTTCAACTAAGGCATAGTAATGACTAGGGAACACTGTGTTGTAGCCTAACACTTGAAGGACAACTTTAATCATGAAGGTACAGCCTTTATATAAGGTATGTCACATGACATTGTGATGATGCTGCCCGGAACACCATCACATTTAAGTAAACAGCCACATGAGATGTTAAACGGGGGTTTACTCGTTGAAAACTCAATTTACATTGGAGGTTTTACATGACAACCTCCAATGATGATGTTAGGTTGAGTTCTCTGTTCTGGGAGCGTGCGGTGCGCCCTGCAACTAACGGTGAGAGAGAGCATGGGATGGTGGTTGTAGGCTGTAGCCTCTGGTGTTGTAGGGCCACCATCACAATACTCCCCCCCCCCCTCAAATGTCGCACCCCGCACCCCCACCCTCCCCAGGACGAGTCACATTTTCACAATACATACAAAAAAAAAATTTTTGGAAACTTCGAAATGTAACAATTTGTGTATATGAGCTGCACTGTTCTTAATGAAAGTCTGCGTGACTTCCAGGACAACATTTGGCGAAAAGGAAGAAGAGGGGAAAAAAATTATGATGACATCCAGTCCCTCGCTTCTTGGCACTGGGTGCGATGTTGCAGTCACAAATTGAACTTGGGTATTTTTTTTTTTACTCTGGATTATGCTCAGTCGATGACCAGCAGGCTTCCTCACACCGCACACACTACCCCTCATAGCCCTTGCGCACTTATGTCGATTGACATCAATTCTGCCCCAAAAAGTAAAAAGGCAGTATCTGCAAGAAAGCAGTAACTGCAATAACTACACCAGCGTAAAGCCCAGGCGTGCCCCCATCTTTCGATGTCGTGTTATAAATTGTAAAGGAAGCCAGTTTCCAAAAAAACGATTGGTTAGAACACCCAGAAACAACCATAAAAAACTTGGGGTTTTCCTAACTTTTTTTTCTTCAATCAGCCAAATAGGTCTATTTGCCATCTTCAAACTTAAAATTAATGTATCTCGTCCCAAACTGGATCAATTCGATCGGGGTTTGTACCATTTAATATATCTATTAATTCCCTAACTTTCTGCGGGAACAGAAAAATTTGTATGCCTCCCATTAAAGTTTTATTCATGAAAACGTTTTCACTAAAAACGAGCGCCAGCGGTAGCGCTTTGCCGATCATCCAGTTTCTGCAACTTTGTAATTACAACACATGTAAAAATTGTATATTACCTTGATTTCTATTTGGCATAAAGCCACAGATTAGTTGTGTGTTAGGGGGCACATAAAGCATCGACATATTATGCTTTATTTATTCATGTCTTCATATTCATGTCTGAATTTGGATGCACATTTATTGTAAATATAGCTAACACTTTGTATCATTGCTTATTAATGTATCGGCACCCTGATACGAGTGCACTTATGGATGAATGGTATTCGGACTGTCTTCTCAAGCATGCTAAACTTCATAACTGTGTATGTCTTGGTGACTTCAATCTTCCCTCAGTGAACTGGTCTACATATCGTGCAGAAAAACTAGCGATTTACGGTTACTGAATACCATCTGTTCTGCAGGGTTTTCCCAGCTTGTGGATTTTCCCACGCGTGGTTCAAACACGTTAGATCTAGTGCTAGTCTAAGATTAGTCCATTTTCACTAACTGTTCTTCTCTTGGAATTTTTTCTACAAGTGACCATGAGGTCATTCGACTTGAACTAGCAACTAAACAATGCCATTTCGATAATTTTCTGGTGCGGTATTGCTACAGTCTTATTGATCTTGACAACCTGTCCACTAAGCTTCACAATGTCGATTGGGTAAACACACCGATTTCAACAGCTTGGGAAGATCTTTATGTCATTTTGGAGGGGGTTCGACAAGAGTGCAAAACTATGTTTAAAGATAAGAGGTGTAAAATACCTTGGAGGAGTGGTCCATTACTTGACTTTATTAAAAGGAAAAAAGCCCTTTGGCGTAGATGGAAGAAGTTTAATTGTTCAATGTCAAAACAAGAGTACCAACAGGCAAACTTGAAAGTAATTAAACTTTGTCGATCTGATAAGCGATCATATGCAGTTCAACTTGCTATTCAGTCCAGATCCGACTCGCGGCGTTTCTTTAGGCATGTCAAATGCACTAATTCTGTAAGTGCGAAAATTTGTGCCCTTCAAGCCAATGATGGTCGTGTTTGCTCTGATCCTTCTTCCATGTGTTAAATCTTCTGCAACCATTTCTCTACTGTGGCAAACATTGACAATGGGGTTTCACCTAAGATTATACCAGCAAGGTTATGTATCCCACCCCTATTGATTGATGAAGGAATGATCTCCCAAGCTCTCAACAGGTTGAATAAAAACTCTGCAGCTGGTCCTGACCTCCTACCTGGGGGCTTTATTGAAAGAATTAAACTTGTCATTGCACCATTTCTACTGGTCTTATTTAACCGAAATCTACAGGAGTGCTTTGTTCCCCCACTATGGCGTAGAGCTTTCATCACACCTTTGTTTAAAAAGGGCAATAAGTCACTTCCTGTTAATTATAGGCCTATTAGCCTAACCTGCCATTTCTCCAAACTTTTTGAACTGGTTATTAATAATCATATTGTTAAGTACATGGAAGAATATGAATTGTTTGAGAACATGCAGCACGGCTTTAGTGTTATGGGTTTATATTCCAGCAATACTGCAATATAAGCCATAATATGTCAGGATGTTATATGTTACACTGTGTCAATAAATGTAGAATAAATCACACAACAACCATAGACTGCTAACCTCCTTCTTTACTGTTTAGAATAACCCACTACAACAAATAGTTAAATGGTCTGCACTAAATCACACAACCAACTACTTGCTGAGTATTTTAGTTAAACACCGATAAAGGGTTGACACCTAAACCTAGAGTTCCCTCACTCTAACCTTAACTCAATCGACACCTACGTTATTTTAAATAATGGCCAAACGGTATTAAAATTAATTTCGATCCTATTAAATTATTATT
>JAHWFP010055369.1:0-37345 GCA_023313725.1 Lithobius niger | reverse complement strand
AAAAAAAAACCTAAAGAAGAGGACAAACATCCGAATTATAAGACGGTAACCAAAAGCTGTTCCATACACCATCTACCATTTGTTTCGAACAAACATTTTCAGTGTTGCACTTGTTCTTACCTGGTCCGTTCAAGCTTATGCTACGGGATGAATCGTGGTGACCTTGACCCTGACTCATCAAAATTCGAGAGTCAAGCTGCTGAAGATCCTCCTGCAATTCTTGCAGTTTATTGTTGGCCTTTTTGAGCATCGAGTTCACGTTGGCAATACACTTCTTGTCGGTGGCTGCTTTTCTTAAGTTCTCGGCACCTTCCTTAATCTTAAGTTCTTTTCTTATTTCTTTCTTAACTTGTTCCTTAATTTCCTCCAACTTGTGTTGTAAAGCAGGATCCAGGAGGGCGTGTTGATAGCCATATTTGGCAAAAAGTTCATGAAACGTTGTATCAAGGTTCACCAAGTCTCCCTACGGAAAAAAATCAAATAAATATTGTAGGAAGTTGAAAAATCACCTTACTTTTACAATCACATGAAATAACAATATTTCAGCAAATTTTCGATAGTCAGCAGTTCTGGAGGTGTAATGGCACAGGCGACTATCATCTTCACGCTCCACAACAACACAGTTTCACTACTTCTCAACGACCGTTCGTCTGCTTCGAATATTGTAGGTTTTAAACTTTAAGCTACTGTGCAAATCAATCGAAATAAATCGTAATACGTTGCAACAAGTTTTAACAGCAGTACTTTAGTAACTGTCAACCCATCCAATACCAGTCGCTACTTGCTAAATGGCGAGTGGAAATCTACAGTTGACGAGTCCTTGGAATTTAGCATTAGGCTACTCTCCAAATCGGCGACTATCTACAGAGCACGCCACCATAAAAGGGGTATCTCTGGAACCGTATAAGTTAGCGTCGAACGGTTTGCGGCGTTATGCTCAGATTTAAAAGGGCTATATAACTGGATTTTTTTTCATTAATACTGGAGTTTAAGAAAATTGTATAACTTTATTAATGCATAAATTAGAGAAACCTTGCATCATACAAGATTTATTTGATATGTGGCGAGTAGAAATAGTGAAATGGCGAGTGCTTTGAAAGGTCTATGGCCAAGTGGCGACTGCTACTAGAATGACATTCGAAAGGGTTGGTAACTGTGTCTGGGCTAGCCTACATGAATGATGTGATTAAATCAACTAACAACTAGGGCTATAGTGCGATTCTAAACCAGTAGTTCCCAACCTTTTCTACAGTATTCCTCCCAATTGGGACTGCCAGTCAATGGTGCCCCCCCCCCCAAAAAAAAATGTGTTTATTTTTCACTGCGATGAGGCAGTGTTGCCACATGACAACAAAAATGTCTAGACTAAACATTTTTGGCTAAAATGGCTGTAGATTACACACAAATCTGTAGATATTTAAAAATCAAAATGTCACGTTCCTCATACAATTTAACTTCTGTTGTGATGCATTGTTAAAAATTAAAAAATTAATCGTCACTGATCTTTAGGGTGCATTTACGCAATGACTCGCCTTTGCATTCTCGCAGCTAGAAGCATTAGAAGTTAAAAACCTTCTGAAATTCCAACATGGTAGTGATTTTAGCACTGACGTCTCGCAACGAAAACAGTCAATAATGTGAGTTCAGAAGTGACTGGGAAATTGTTACATTGATTCATCCAAGATCTACACAAGCACCGCTTTTACGACAATTTAAGCTACTGAAATTAATTTTCTGTTCCAAGATCAAAAATATTCTTTCCAACGATCGCATACCCCTGGAAAAACGAAACAAGATGACAATACCAAGTGATTTAGTGGTTTATGCCGATTTTTGAAAGGTAGTCAGTATTGGCCAACCAAGGTAGCGGTTCCGGTAATGGTTCCGATACCAGGGAACCGTACTCAGAACCGGTATCGGAATAGGCACACCTCTAGTAATGTACTTAAAAAAAACGTATGCGAAATACAGGATTTGCATACGCCTTACAGTATATGCGTAACAATTTTATAAAGTTGCGTTGCTAGCAGACACCTTTCTACAGCATGCCGCCGATATTCTGAGTGAAGACTCGTTTGCGTGACGTCACAGTTTATCAGGCACCAAGCGCATAACAAAGGAAGCTCACCCTGGTTGCTACACGGCTGGTTCGATGCTCTGGTTGCTACGCTGTACTTAGACGCACTTAATTACAAAGAATAGCTCCAAACCAAATTCAGCGTTGGTTTTTCTATAATTTACGTTTACCTTAATGTTCATGTTTAGAAGTAATAAAAGAGTCCCCGACGTGCGGAAATTCAAACCAACTTCCCGTTTCTCCAAGTCAAATGGCGTTCAACGCTAGAAGTGCCTGAGGAAGGTGGGAGATCTTTCTAAAAGATAAAAGACCACCGAAAATTCGCACCTTGATTTGTGAGGATCAAGGGACAATTTTGGTAAATAGCGTACCATGTTCATTTAATTTCTGTGTTACCAAGTAAAACAATGAGCCTTTTGTGTTCAAAAATCCATTCTTGCGTAATTAATATTATTTAAGCATATGAAGTATTGATACACAAATTTTAAACCGTTAAGGTTCGGTGTGAATGGAGCCAGTTCACAAATCCCACCCCACCACCAAACTGCTCCTATCCTCGCTTTTCGTGTAAACTTGTGTACTAAGATTGGGGAGGTAACTACAGCAGTGATCATTGCCTAATATTTTCCAAATGGACACGTCCTGTGTGCCTAGGAATGACTTCATGGTTGGTGGGGGCGGTCATCTGCAGAACTAATGCCATACAAAACACGGTAACTCCATGTAAAATCAATTTGCAAGTTATTTTGACATTCTGGTCATTTTTTGCAGCCTGATGTTAATGAAGAGTCCAGGACAGTTATCCTAAGTAGGCTACCGTAAGTAGGCTATTAGGTTTACAGTATTACTTTTTTTTTCAGTGTAACTAACTAAGCTAGTCGCATCAGTAGCGAAGCACTACCTGGAAGAAATCACTGCTGCTAGTAGGCTACAAATGCGTAGATATTTTCTGCCTCGTACTTACATATTTTACTGTATATATATTTTTTTTTCTAATGACCTCACTGGCTTTTAGAATTTTGTATTTGCTTTACTACACTTTTCTTCATCTCTGCACCTCAAAATCTTTAGGTAGCCTACACACATTTTGCTAGTTAGGTTACACATATTTCCAACCCAACCCCTAATTAAGTGAATTTCAAGGAACCGAAGGATGTTCCAAAACAGAGTTAGGCTAGTGATTAGTTTATTTTTTTGTTGGCTCATGGAAATTTTTCATGGCAGACCAACTCTTCGACTTATTCTGGCCACACCTTTGCACAAAACATTTTTTGTTAAATTCTTTCTGTAGGCTTACCAGAAAATTCTTCAGCCAAAGAACACAATGTTTTACAATGAAATTACATGTTTCCAGAAAAAAAAAAAACACTTTAGTAGCCTATACACCGTAATTTTGCATCCAGACGAAACACAGGGCTTATTGAAAATTCCATAACGGCTTCTACTCTGAAAGTTCGTCATTCTTGATATTGATTGTTGAAAACAGATTGTTACGCACAATTTCAGGATCAAAACAGTACTGGTACAGTATTTTGATTCTGAAATTGTGCGTAACAATCTGTTTTCAACACAGGGCTTACAAGCGTGAGGCACTAGTCTAGCACGCAGCTTAGAATTCCATCAAAAGACGTCTAATAAAACCAATGAGGTATCTATTGGCATTTTTAGACGAAATAGGCCACAAAGTGAGATGTGGAAGCCAAAGCATTGGACTTCGATGGGTTCCACCATAGTGAAACAAAGTTTAAAAGAATAAAACCCGTAAAATTTGGCAATGCCAACGGACTTATATTTACACATCCTAGAATTCGTTTTGGTTGCTTTATTTCACAATCTGTGTTTAGTATTGATTTGTCACATATGATTTTGGCAAGTTAAAGAATTAGAAAATCTAGCATTTCTGAGCAATTAATAGCTTTTAGTGTCATAAGCCCACTGGTACTGTAAAGTAGAGCAGGCGCATCAGTACGTACGTACTCTGTTCCCCTCAGATCTAACTAGAAGAACAACAACTTCGTGGTCATCTGATCGACTCAGTTGTATCCCTCCCTCGTATATGTCACTATATTTTTTTTAATAGTAGGCTAAATTTAATAAACCAGTACAACAGCCAGGAACGCAGACTTGACTTTACAACATAGTAATCGGACAACACGTGTACACACAAGAAGGGTACTGCTACCACTAGCCAATCTATCGATTAGGACCACCAAATTTCTATAACTTTGACGTTTGAGGAATCATTCTACGATCAACTTATTTGATTTTGAATCATCATAAACCAGTGCTCCACACAAGTTTACACACAACATCAACTTTTTACAGGAGAAGTTCAATGAGGAAGTCATTTTTCCAATCAAGAAATCACCACATAAAACTTAACGACTAAGCAATGAATAAAATTATCTTCTTCGTCCACTTTTTCTTCCCATCACGTCGGTCAACAAGCATGAACTTGAAACTTTGAACTTGAGTTTGAAGCAGCCTGTTGCAATTTGCCTGCTTCCGTTTCACTCATCACGATCCCAACTCACCACGAATCACATTCAGATGCGTGTGTTTTGCTCGTCAGGGAGATAAACGACGTCTTACTCAACGATAAAGTTAACTGAAGAATAACAAATCACCGCCTAAAGTTTACCTGAGCAAAACTTGTGCTATGTTCCGCCATCTTGGATTCCCCTTAATCGACCAGTGTCTCTCCAAGAGTCGATTCACGTTTTTCTCGTCCTTTTCGGCCTCCAAAGCATCGATATTTTGGAGCCTTTGTTTTTCCCAGAGCTCGCATTAAGGCTTTTTAAACACAATCGCGAGTGTCCAGTATCTTAATTTCCAATTCCGAGTTTGACACCTAATTTAAACCGCAGCATAATGGTTGGAGATGATCCATTCACGTGACGACATCGACGTTAACCAATCAAAACGCTGCTACAGTCAAAACCCGGAATACATGGCGCGGCTAAAATCCACTTATTGGTAATTGGATAAAAAATGCAAACTGTTACACTTTTTTTTTATGTACATCACTTATGGAAATTCTCAAAAAGTACACACAATTTTACAATACAATTTTATCTTATAGAAAATGCTTTTCTCTAAGAGTCAATTTTTATGAAAAAGCGATACTTACAGCAAGTGCTCAATACTTAGCACTACGTTTAACCAGGAGTGTAATAAACCCTCCCTCATTAGCTCTTGGTTTAACTCACTTTGCATCTTTAAATGCTACTATCTCGCATGAAAATACTATCCTGCCACATAAAATTCTTAAAGCACAAATAAACCAGCCTAGTTATCAGCACTAATAAATGATTAAAATTGATTTCTCTTTTCTTCCACGTTGGGCTTTTATTTACCGCCCAATGGTGTCTCGAGAGTATTGCTTAGAGATCAATGGTATAAAGAGCGCCTGAAAACAAACGCACGCGCGAGGATGGTGTGGACGTAATACGATTTGACCTTGGCGTAATTTCAGCAAATTAGGCTTTTAACCGTTTTATTTTCTTTTCTGTTTGCTCTGATTTCTTCTCCAATAGAAACTGTGTATTGTAATGTGTGGCCGAACTGCTTGGTAAGTGCTGATAAATGCTTTTTGCGTAGCCACATGTGGGCCACACTTTCTCGTACCCAACAATCAATCGCGCGATATTACGAAGTGAATTATTAGTAGCCGATGAAGGTCCCAAGATAGCAACTACACCTCACTTCTTCCAGTTCTACGTGAGGCCCTAGCGGTAGTTGCGGCTACTACTACCTCTATTCATGCTTTACCTTCGTGCGGATCCGAAGGAAAAAGCATTAGCAGAGGCATTAGTAGCCGCAACTTCCACTAGGGCCACGCGTACAACGGGAAGAAGTGAGATGCTACACCTAGTTAAGTTTCTAATCTATGGTAATGTTTGTACTGCCAGTTAGCGAATGGTTATGGGCTACAAAAAAAAAAAAAACTTAGTTTAGCCAAACTCAACTCAGTCCACATAACCAGAAAATGGCAGAAAATATATGTTTGCTGTTTGCAGCGATCGTGAAAAAAATGATAAACATATTACCATAGATTAGAAAGTTAATTGGATATCGCATCTTGGCTTTTGCTTTCAGACATGTTGAGTCCTGGCAGTATTGCGGCTACTAATACCACGATGATGCTTTCTCCTTGTGCTGCTTCTAAGCTAAAGCATTACACTAGAGGTATTAGCAGTGGCGTGGATACAGGGTGGCAAAATGCCACCGGCCCCCAGCCTCAGGGGCCCCCCGACAGGAAAAAAAAATTTCTATCTAAAAAAGGTTCTTTTGTAGTACCCGCGCTTTATTTAATTTGATGTAAACTGTATTTTAAAAATAAATGTTGAGCCTCCCCGTCCATCCAACCACCTATCATTAAAAATAATATGATGGCCCATAAAAAACGCACGAGCTGAAAATTTTCAGAGTCCCAACTTTTCTTAAAGTGGAAATAAGGACCACAGATTGATAGAGACCACACTTGACTGGACAATGAAAAAGTGGCTACTATTTTCATTATAACAAATAAAAAAAAAATAGGAAAAAAACATGGATTTCAGAAATTTTTCAGCTAGTCCGTTTTTTGTGGGCCATCCTATACATTAAGAAGGGGGGCCCCCAAGGATTAATTTGTCATCGGCCCCACCTAACGTAGCTACGCCACTGGGTATTAGTAGCCGCAACTTCTGTCAGGCTCCACGAAGGCTTGGAGGAGAGGTGACATCTAGTTAACATTCTAATGTACGATAATACCAACATCAGCAATCTTGTTATTTCATCTACATGGTACCATAAGGGTGCAAGGTGTTATCGCACAGATGTCGCAAACTACGAGGTATCATCATTGCAGCACTGTCATAAACAAGCCAAACAGCTCAGCAACCGATTGCAACAAATCATAACATGTTAATTGTTTTAAAACCTACACTCTGGATACATTGACAAGCAAAATGGAGACTAATGTCACAAAAGACGTGTTTTAAGAATGTTTATGCTCAGCGTCATGTGCTCACCAATCATCCTTACATTGTCAAAGAAGTTGCTAAATAGTTTTATGCTAAATGCCGGCAATTGTTGGGGTTCTCGTTCTCGTCCTCGTCCTTTTTGGTGTGAAACTGCTTTATAATGTAAGATGGTCGAGTGACCATCTTTTAGATTAGTGGGGAAACTGCATGACAACCATGTCCACCAGTTGTTAAATATGTTTGCATTAACAATCCTAGCGAAGAACAGCTGCAGGTCCACCATGTTTAGTTGTTGGATTCACAGCGGAAAAACTGCGTGCTGCAGTCGAAGCGTACGATGCTTTAGCAGAGACGTCACGCTGAAGTATCGGAAAATTCACCGCAAGTTTTAAGAACTACTTTGATGAAGTGGGGCTACAGTGCTGAGTTGTTCACTTGAGTTTATGGAAGTGCTCAGTATTAGGAAGGTTGGTCATTCCCTAGCTCTTTAATGCATTTGTGACATCACTGGAGCTTTTGTGTCGGCGGTCGTCACCACTTGACATCGCACACGTGCCATTTTGAACCAAACTACACCAGTTGGCGAGTTGCACTGGATTGAACCGGTTCATCATGAAGGTATAGCCTGTTTATGGTGTCCGAGTAAGAACTCTTGACTTAGTCAGATGGTGGGATTAACCAAGAATTTGTAGCCAAGAATTAACAAACATAGTTTTCCAGCAATCTCTGGCAATCATTATTAATTAATATTGGTGGGGGTTGGGTACACAGAAAATGAGTGGGTGTTCCCTAATTACACCTGCTATTTTTTTTTGGGGGGGGGGGGGTTATGGACCGTAATGCTGTGAGCATGGCAAAACACAGCGGTCACTACCTCATAAATACGAGAGGCTACGTGCGACAGTCGCATCCTGGTAGTCGTCTGCTACCCTTAATTGATCGATACTGCACATAGTATAATGTAAATAAGCGTCTTGTGGTGGCCGGATGAAGACAGGACTAATTTTTGTCATCTTCAGTCATTGCAGTGTGTCGAAAATTTACAAATCACTTGTAGGCTATTTGTGGAACTTTTCAGACATTCAGAGTACGGTGGTTTGTTTTTTCAAGTAGAGCCATAAGGTCTACAAAAACTTGAGCACAAAGTGAACTATTTTGAAAGCTTGAAAAAGTTTCAATTTTTATGAAAATTTCGAGAGATAAAAAAAAGCCTTGTTCTTTTTACAACCTTTTAACTTCCGAGGCATTTTTTTAGTCTTGCATGTACGTGTACATATCAGATGCAACATTAGCGTTATCATCTAGTTAGTTTCATACCATCAATGTGTAGTAACTGCCAGTTTCGGGGTTCCCCACTAGCAAGAGCTTGATCTTCCTGAATTAAAAAATTTTATTCTTGGTTCTGACAGTGTCGAACTCGACAATTTTTTTTTACTTTTAAAAGCCAACCACTCTCGTCGGGATGTTCGCAACTAAGTCTTGGTCCCTACATTGATCGCAAGGATTGTACGGATACTGGAAAATGTACCAATTATTTTTTGTACTGGATAATTCCTCTGTATCCATAGTCTGATGTTACCGTTAGTGCTGCGGAATTACCTTACAAAAAGAAATGCAGCCATGGAATGAATAATGTATAGTTGACGACTGGATTTCTTAAAGTTGTGTCTCATAAGCAACCTTGAATACCGGTAAATGGCGATTACTGTGACATCTGTACGACATTAGTAGCAGGAAAAAAGAACACAAAGTCTCAAACGGAAGAAATCAGCTATTCTTCTTTCTGGTAAATAGCTGATTACTTCCGTCCATTTGTGACTTCGTGTTCTTTTTCCCTGCTGGCAATTTCATAAGCAACATGATGAACTGGCTGATCCTAAGTTTGGAGCTACCTAGTAGTTACTGAAGAATATTGGAAAACATGACTCAAATAGTACTGGAAATACCTGAAGAAGTTATTGCTTATGTTGTACGGATTATGTGATAGCAGGTTTTTCCGGTTTGAATGTCCAGGTCTACCCCTTCTTTATCAGACATCATTCTACTTCGGAAAACCCAGTAAGGTCCAAAATAAAACTGGTAAATGTATATAAACATTGGTTTGCTTTGCCTACCAAAATTAATTTTAATCATGAAAATGGTGGTGATTTTTTTTTTTGGGGGGGGGGGGGGACACAGTGACATGCCTCACTATGTCATATTTAAGTTAAATTATCAATCATGAATATTAAAATTTGCCTTTCATTTTATTTTTTTTGTCTCTTGCAGCACATTAGACCCTACTCATATTCGCAAAGCGTGTACGTATGTCACATCTAATGGCGAAATAAAAGTTCCCGATTGGCAAGAACCAACCGATGGCAGTTATTCACCATGCTACAATTTGGGCCCCACAAAATACTCGTAAGAACTACTTGACGAATTCAATTTGTTTTAATCGCATACATTTTTTCTTGAAAGGACATGACCTCCAAATGAAACGGGCATGAATTTAAGGCTGTACCGAACAGATTTTGGGCTGATCGGCAAAAATCGGTTCGGCGAACAAAAACCTGCAGATTTTCGTTTTTTGCCAGGTCCTTGACAATAAATAAATTCTGTTTCTCAACATGTTTGTTACCTTTTGTTTTAATTTAGGCTAGGCCTACATGTTTTACATTTTGTAGGCTAAGGTTAATAACGGACAAATCTTTACTTTTATTTGGGTAAAAAAAATGTATTCCAATGTATTCATTAGCCTACAAATTTGTTAGCTTACAAGTTTGTGTAAGCCAGAAAAAAAAAATTGTTAAAAATCTGTAGCGATAGGTTCGGTTAAATCGGATCGGTACACCAATCAATTTGTAGCTGATCGGATCGGAAAATGTGGAATATTTTTATCGCTACTATAAATGACACCTTGGATCAACATAGTACACTGCAAGTCAACTCTTTTCGGCATAAAAAACGCATCCCTCGTGAAGCCAGGAAATTAAGCTCGCGTAAAAAGAGACTTTGGCGCCATTATAAAAGAAATCGCTGTGATGATACCAAATCATTGTATAAGCAAGCTAGCAGGAACTATGCAGATTTCGTAAAGCGATTGTCCATCCAAGCTGAAAGTAAAGTTATAAAGGAAGGTAATCTTGGTGCACTTTACAGGTTAGTAAAAAATAAAACTGGAATTAAGCGAAGTATCCCACCCTTAAAGCTAAAAGGACAGGTGGTATCATCAGACGAGGCAAAGGCAAATGCCTTAAACAATATATTTTCCAAAAACTTCATCTCCGATAATGGAGCCATCCCCGATAATCAGAGGAACCTAATGCATGCGTTCACACAAACCTTAGATAATGTGTCTTTCTCAAGCGAGAAAGTCCTCAAAGCAATTAATGATACAAAAACTAGCCATGCCATTGGTCCTGATGGACTATCCGCATATTTTTACAAAGAAATGCGGAATGAGATTATCTCTCCATTGGTGATAATATTTAAATGCTCAATGCAGTCGGGCAAAATCCCTAAATGCTGGAAAAAGGCACGTGTAATTCCAATCTTCAAGAAAGGTAATGCATCCGATCCACATAACTACAGACCAATATCTCTTACTTGTGTACCCTGTAAAATTATGGAAAGAATTATTAAAAATGAAATGCTAAATTTCCTAAACGAACAAGATATAATCTCGTATGATCAATTTGGTTTTTTGCCTGGACGCTCAACAACGCTACAGCTACTGGACGTCCTAAACGACTGGACTAGTTGTTTAGATGAGGGTTACCCAGTTGACGTAGTTCTAATTGATTTTGCGAAAGCTTTTGACTCCGTTGTCCACCACAAATTACTATTTAAACTAAAAAACATTGGCATCAGAGGGCAACTACTGGCTTGGATTACTGATTTCCTTGTGGGCCGTAGCCAGCGTGTCGTAGTCGGGGAATCGGTGTCAGATGATGCTGTGGTTAAAAGTGGTGTTCCACAGGGGTCAATTTTAGGTCCATTGTTATTCACTATTTTCTTAAATGATCTATCGCCAACTTCTGCTGGTGTAAAATTGCGAAAATTTGCTGATGACGTTAAACTCCACTCTGCAATGAAATCAAGACAGAGTCACATTGGTATCGTACATGAACTTGATGAACTAAAAAACTGGTCAGATCAATGGCAGTTGCCGATTTCGGACAATAAATGTAAAGTGTTGCATATCGGTGGTAAGAATCCATCATATAATTACTACCTATCGGGTTCAAAATTGGAACCATTAACTACTGTCAAGGATTTAGGTGTCTGGCTCTCTACGAATCTAACGTGGACTCACCACTGTAACGCTGTCATTAAAATAGCAATGCAACGTGCAGCTATTATCAGAAACTGTTTCACTTCTAGGGATGTCCCAACTTTACTGTGGGCCTTTAAAGTATATGTCCGTCCGCTTGTTGAATACGCCAGCCCCGTTTGGTCCCCGTCACTTCGAGGAGACATTCTGAGGTTAGAAAGAGTGCAGCGAGTGTTTACCAAACTTCTCCCAGGGTTCCGAAATATACCATATGCAGCCAGACTGAATAAATTGAAAATTGATTCTTTGGAACTACGCCGGGTAAAAGCCGACCTGTCATTCACATATTGTCTGTTGCATGGTCTCCTGGATTATGATCCATCTCTTTTCTTTGATGGTAATAGAGAAAGGCGGACCAGGGGTCACTCCCTGAAATTGGTTAAGAAACCCTTCAGATTAAACTGCAGAAAATACTTTTTTGTAAATCGGGTCATTAATGTTTGGAATGCTTTACCTGATGATGTTGTCACGGCACCCTCTATAAATTGTTTTAAATTCAGACTAAATAAGTGTAACCTACTACCATACATATCAGACTATTCCTAATGTTAGTTTTGCTATATTGTTGTACAGATATTTCTATCTAGCTATGTGTATTTGTTATCACTTAATGTTGGTAAGATATAAGCGGTTTCTGGTAAAAGCCCTATCTTACCATTTTGCTAACTTACTCGGCAAATAAACTTTTATTAAAAAATGCTGATCGGTATAGCCTTAGGATGAATATTTGTTGATGTTCCATACATGACGTACATTCACAATGGTTTATTCATCTACCGTCAGACATAAATACTTTCGAAAATCTGGTGACTGGGAGGTAGGCCCTTGTCTCCTGACGACTGGGGGCAATGGGGCTGCATTTGACATATCCCACCCGCATTCAGTTGACGCCTTAGACATTCAAACATTAACTGTGACGTGTCATTTTACTGCAGCAGTCGATACCAAGTGACCACTCTGTCTCCATGGTATCACAGGAATTCTTGCTTTCGCTGGGCCACGCTCGCCCTTGCTCAAGCACTAGCCGGTGTATAACGTTTTTTTTCGTCCCTAAATCTGTGCGCCTGTAACCACGGAGCACCTAAGCCATCAATTATGAAGCAAGAATGTTCCTTTAAGAGTCCTGAAAATATGTTTCTGTTCGTTCTTGATCAGTTAATGTTTGCAAAATTTTAAGGGCCTTTTTGGTAATTTCCATTTGTATATTTTAATTCTTGCCCGTATACTGTACTGACCCGAATATAAGACGGTATTTCTTTTTCGAATTTGTACTATTAAAACTACAGCTTCGCCTTATATTCGCGTCCAAATCCATAACTCAGCGAAATTTTGACCAATTTTGAAGTTTGAATACACCATTTTGAATCTTTTTTTCGAGAACTATCTATTGGTGCTAATGAGAAGACAGTAATTCAAATATTTTTTCAATTATTTATCAAAAACTAAAATATAACCAAAATTGGACCTTAAAAATTATTACGGACTCCACAATTAAAACAAATACACCCTATCATAGCAAAAATGATGATTACGAGTCAGTATTGGCTGAACTATTCTATAATATCAACAATATTGGTAATACGGGCACTGCAGAATCTTGGGTGTAAGTAGTCCGCCTTATAATCGTACCCGTGTATTTTTGTTGAATTTATGAGCCTAAGACGGCAATTTGCCCTACACTTGAGCTGCCTTACAATCGGGTCAGTATGGTATTACACTCTTTAAAAATATTAAATCACAGATTTTTACTTTTGAGAGTTTTCAGCAAATACGGTAACTAACAGTATTTAGTATTTAACACTCCTTAATAAAAAATAAAGAAAAGTAATTAAGGTATCAAACTAGCTGAATCTAGCTGGGCCCGCTGCACGGTGGATCGATTTCTCGGTGTTAGCCTCTCTCGGCGTTTCGTCTCCTTAAAAAACTAAATTGCAATATTTAACGGTTTGGACTAATCCTTCAATTTTACTCTTCTTCACGTGGACACCAACAAGAAGATTTCATTACCCTGTTGTTGATTTTGAGTTCTGCGTACTATAAGCGTTTGAGGGCCCTTGAGTCCCTGACCATCAAGCATTACAAAGGCGTACCTACGTGCACAGCCCATGAACTTGCAACTGCCATCAAACCCTACTATCCAGTACATCGTGCAACTCCAGCTCACTGAACAGCTTGAACGTAGGTGGAAGTCGGCACAGAGGCCTGACAAACATGATGGGCTATGGGAAACACTGCATTAAAATCTACCAAAAAAAGATGAAGGAAAGTCGAACTTTCAAAACCAAGTGAAGAGAGCCTGAGGAAGACAGACAAGCAGTTCAATATCATTAATACCCTTAGCCTAATGTAACCATTGGAGAGATTATGATGATGACAGTAGCATTGCTGTCAAAATTTATCAAGACTTGTGAATGTCTTCTGTATGAAACAATGCTGAGGTGGAAGATGAAAGTTGTTTTCAAGTTGTTCAAATGTTTCACAGTACTAGTAATGATGTGTTTGGAGGAATTCTTCTTTAATTAAAAGATCAAGGGTTCAAACATACTGACATAACAAAAATCAGTAAATATCTGATTTGATGAAAATCATCGCTGCAATTCATACTGTGAAAAGATCGATCCGTTATAAAATAACACTACCAAGTTCGCTAAAATTCACAACTCGGACTCACGCTTAGTCCAACAAATTTTCGATACCACCCAGATATCTTCATCAGGCCTTGAGGATTTTTCTGCTTTCTACACCAACAACATCGTTGTTTACTTCGTTGTTCACTACGTCGTCTGCTTTGCACACTTTTGCATTCGAATTCGGCCGCGACCGCAGCCTCCCGTATTTATTGGGCTGCATGCGCTGTGCACTCGTGAGTCCCCATTGATGGTTCAACCGCTCGCTGAGTTCTCTTCCTACTAGGTGTGTAACTCTAGGGAAAGCTGGGCCTTGGATGTTCATCAAAAGCTCCCCGTTCATTTCATGTTGTTGAATAGCAAGTGATTCAAGGCAACGGAGGTGGGAATCTCGTGCCGAATTCGACTTGAGCAGGGTGCTTGTGCCTTTCCAGTCCACCTCATGCTTCAAAGATTTGCAGTGGACTGCGATGCCGTTGTCATCCTTTTCATTCCTCACGTTGGCCATATGCTGGGCTACCCTGGTTCGTACACCTTTTCTGGTCTCTCCAATATAAACAGCATCGCAGTCTCTGCACGGAATCTTATACACTGCTTCTTTCGTATTCTGAACGGCCCCCATTTTCTCTTCGTCCTGCGATTTCAGTGTCTCATGCTTGCCTTCCACTTTTTCCACTTCCTTCTTTCCTGTAATTCTTTTCTTGAGTCCTTCAACATTCTTAAAATACGTTCTAAACCCTTGTTCTTTTAAAATCTTCTGCACTTTGCTCGCAACTCCTTCTACGTATGTTAAAGCTACTCTCGGGCCCCTTCTGTCTACTTCTTCCTCTCTTCTGCCTTCTTTCTTTCTTTCCCAATCTATGACAGCACATGCTTTCTTCCTTAACCAGTTTAGGAGTCCTCCAGGGTAGCCAAGTTTTAAAAACTTTTCTTTCACTCTTTCCAAGTGTGGTCTCGCTAATTCTTTCGTGCTCGCATTCCTCATCATTCGGACAAACTCATTCTGTGCCAATGCTTTGAGCTGCTCCTTCGGGTGCCCCGAGGTATAAGGAATAGCACGATCTGTCGCCATTGGTTTTACATATGGTTCAAACATAACTTCTCCTCGTTCTCCTCTCATCAACTTCACATCAAGGTAAGGTAGAACTCCCTCTTTTTCTTTTTCTGCCGTCATCTTTATAGCTGGCCTCCAGCTGTTAACCTTCTTTAGCAAATCTTCGAACTTATCTTTCTTCACCGCCGAAAACACATCATCCACGTACCTCTTCCAGATCTTAACTCCTTCCATAGATTTCACAACCATTTCGTCCATGTGTTGCAGCACCACCTCCGCTATTATTGGGGAGCTGGAGTAGCCCATAGGGGCCCCTCCCACCTGCCAATATGTCTTGCCATTGAACTCAACATATATAGATGACAATAGTAATTTTAACATTGCTCTGTCTTTATCAAAATCGGCTCTCGGTACCTTCCATCTTCTCCGAGACAACGCCAACATATCAAGTATCAGCCGATGGTCAAGACTTGGAAAAAGCTTAACGACGTCGAATGATACCATAATCTCATCTTCGTCTGGAGGACTCCTAAACAGGTTAAGGAAGAAAGCATGTGCAGTCATAGATTGGGAAAGAAAGAAAGAAGGCAGAAGAGAGGAAGAAGTAGACAGAAGGGGCCCGAGAGTAGCTTTAACATACGTAGAAGGAGTTGCGAGCAAAGTGCAGAAGATTTTAAAAGAACAAGGGTTTAGAACGTATTTTAAGAATGTTGAAGGACTCAAGAAAAGAATTACAGGAAAGAAGGAAGTGGACAAAGTGGAAGGCAAGCGTGAGACACTGAAATCGCAGGACGAAGAGAAAATGGGGGCCGTTCAGAATACGAAAGAAGCAGTGTATAAGATTCCGTGCAGAGACTGCGATGCTGTTTATATTGGAGAGACCAGAAAAGGTGTACGAACCAGGGTAGCCCAGCATATGGCCAACGTGAGGAATGAAAAGGATGACAACGGCATCGCAGTCCACTGCAAATCTTTGAAGCATGAGGTGGACTGGAAAGGCACAAGCACCCTGCTCAAGTCGAATTCGGCACGAGATTCCCACCTCCGTTGCCTTGAATCACTTGCTATTCAACAACATGAAATGAACGGGGAGCTTTTGATGAACATCCAAGGCCCAGCTTTCCCTAGAGTTACACACCTAGTACGAAGAGAACTCAGCGAGCGGTTGAACCATCAATGGGGACTCACGAGTGCACAGCGCATGCAGCCCAATAAATACGGGAGGCTGCGGTGGCGGCCGAATTCGAATGCAAAAGTGTGCAAAGCAGACGACGTAGTGAACAACGAAGTAAACAACGATGTTGTTGGTGTAGAAAGCAGAAAAATCCTCAAAGCCTGATGAAGATATCTGGGTGGTATCGAAAATTTGTTGGACTAAGCGTGAGTCCGAGTTGTGAATTTTAGCAAACTTGGTAGTGTTATTTGATGAAAATGTTTCCAAATGCACTTTACAAAGCCAAAAAAGAAAATAGCAAAATTATGTCATCTTCTGGGGCTCTGCCCCGCCACACTGCCAGGGGGGGGGCCCCCCCCCCCCCCCCAAGATGTTACTGGTTTCTAACTCCCCACCGTTTAGTTAAATTGTTAGTGTTGTTCCATTCTTCCCCCCACTATGCCACTAATTACATTTTTTTAATTGCAGACCTGTCCTTGTTTCCAATCGTCACTTCGACTCAAAATGCGATGTGGAAGAACGGGTAATTCTTCCCATGAGTTGGGGCTTAAAGAGCATGTTTACAGGCGAAGGGGCTTCTGATTCCAAAAGAATTATCAATGCTAGACACGATACTTTACTTCAGAAACCAACTTTCAGAAGACCACTCGTAGCAGGCAGACGATGTGTCGTTTTGGCTGATGGGTATGAATCTCTTTTCATTTCTAAACTATCCCCACCTGTGTCTGCTGTCACGTTTTTTTTGGGGTAAATATCTGTCACAAGTAAGGTTGCCGATATTTGTGATAGCGGTGTCAGCAACTTTCACTAAAATGCTTATACAGTACTGTAATAGGGAACCGTTCGAGTTTAACGCATGCTGTTTGCTGCGTATTGCTAAGGAATTCACTGAGTACCTTCCCTAGATATCTTTTAACTGTTGGATAACATTTTAATTTCATTTTTATTTTAATAACAATTGGACTTCTGAAGAAAATTACATTACACCATTTATGATAGCTTATACTCACAGTTCGATCACGCAAAACCAAAAGTCAAAGATTTTCAAAGGTTTTCACCTCGAAACTTGCGAATTTTCGACAACCTTTACTGGTTGTTTCTTCAGGCAGTAAAGCTACCAGTACCCACACTAGTCACAATTCTTCCAAACCCAACGAACTTCCAAAATTGCTGAGTTGACCGATTTTTCGGTATTCAAAATTATGATAGCTGATAAAAAAAATGGGGATTAAATTTTGGATATAGGTACTGGGAAGATTTTCAACGTAAGTCACAAGATCTGCTTACATTAAAGCTAAGGGTATGCTCTGTCCCACGGAACTTGTGAGAAAACCCTCTTCCTTATCCAGATGCAAGTCACTTACATTAGGAGCAAGGGTGTTAACCTTTTCTGTAGCAATGACTTGGTATTAACCCATCTGTACCCAACCTAACCTAACCATTCAGCTGGCTTTGCTGATTTTGTTCCTTGGATCTCATTACAAAGCTAGCGTTGCACATTAAGCGAATTGTAGTAAGCAATTCATAACCCTTTACAAGCTGTTGCCAGGATAATAGCCCACAATTGTTTACATGTAAAACAGTATGTCAAATAAATTACAGTCAGTGTTGTATGTCTAAGCACAAAATAGCACATCATACAGTGTTACATAGTTAATGCGCCCTGTAGCCCTTTTGTGTCATGCAGTGAAACCCACATTTAGCATGTATCACTCAACTGGTGGATGATGGCTTCAAAGACACTGCCGACTTTGGCGATGAGAAACAAGTAAACACAAATAAGTCATCTGCTAAAATCTGCATTAGATGTAACAGAACAGTAGTAAGCCATCTTTATGCACAAAAATTTCATTCAAGTGACGTGACATGGATTTGAACAGGTAAACCATTTTGATCACCGGATCACTGCTGTACTGATGTGGCAGTGATCCGGTGATCGTGGACTGGTTCATCTGAGTCATAGTGGGCTCTTCCTTTGTCTTCTTGACCTGCAGAAGGTCTCTCTCTCCCCTCCCCCTCCTTCCTGCTTCACAGCAATTAAAAGGATGATCGAATCACAAAAAAACGGATGCGCAATTCCACTACAACTGTCACTACACTCGTCTCACTACAGTATCATGCAAGTTTTCGACATACTGTTCGCCTCACTAACGTCTGTTTTCATCAGGCGTGTGAAAACTCTGGTATTGCTGCTCGCTACATCGCTGTTCAGTTCAGTGCCGGACTGAATTTACATTGTTATTCTCCTCCTCTCCACATGGCGGTAAGATGATCTCCAAAATATTTTGTCGACAGAAACTGCAGCGATATAGCGACCAGCAAGACCGGAGTTTTCCAGAAGCCTGATGAAGACACATGACAGCGAGGCAAACAGTCTATCGAAAATTTGCATGACACTGTGTTGAGACGAATGTAGTGAAATTGAGCATGTGTTTTTTTGTGATTCTATCATTTTCTGAACATGATCTTTCACTGAAGAAATCACTACGAAGTTTTTTGAATTAAAAGGATATAAAAAATTCCCCTTGCAGACCTAATTCAAAAACTCCCACATCCAATTTTTGTCAAATTTATTTCCCATAGGCTCATGAGTGTTTATACACAATTTACGTTGTGCATAAAGATGTTACTGTTCTACGTTATTTCCAGTACATCATTTTTGCAGATGGCCATTTCCAATACAGTTCGTACACGGTGATGACTTCCAGATAAAGAAATAATCTAGCTGTATTCTGATTGGGTGGGACATAGCAATTGTGCTCTATTTGGATTGTTGCTTTGGTAGCAATTGTTCTACACCATAATCTAATTATTATTACTATATTTTTTATTTCGTACAGGTACTTTGAATGGTATCGTAAAGACACTGAACATGGAAAAGTTCCATATTTTATTCATTTTCCACAGCCAAAAGGTATTACCTTTTACAATCCTTTGTGGAAACAAAGTTTAAAAGATGAATTGGAATGGGATGGACCACGTCTACTCGCAATGGCAGGGATGTTTGAACCTATCAAATCAACCCCTTCGGTAAACCAGCATAAAGTATTGAATTAAAGCTACCTTTTTTAATACAGTAATACGATGATACTTTTGTAATCTCTTTAAGGAAATGGACTTTTCCTATGCAGTCATAACTGTCGATGCCTCTCCCGCCGTTTCGCACATTCATGACCGAATGCCTGTAAGTATCAAGGTAGTGATTACCGTGTGTCCTCGATATAAAGACAATTGTTTCACAATGAACTGCAGTAGTTATGCTTGGGATTATGCCTTACATTCGAGGATGTCGGTTTTTTTTCATACGCCTGTTTTGGAGAGTTTTGAATGGAGCTAATGTCATGTTGGCATTCTAAACTGTTCTCAAATTATCCACCAAAATACTTCCCTAAAAACATTGTAGCAACAAATTCACTCACAAAGTCACACAAATGGAGCTTTTGTACTGTATACGGTATTACCGTTTCAGACGAGCTTTATATTCCACACGTTCTGAGTTCTTGTAAGAAGAATAGTGGGAATAACCACAACTGCGCTCCAATCAGGTGCGGTGGATTCCAGGGTGGTGGTCCCGAACAAACGAGATGGACTGCAGTCGCCGACCACGTGAAGATGACCATTATTGCAATTATGGCAGGCAACCATTTCCGACGAGTCCAATGGCGGGATAAGTACGCATTAGGCCCGTGCGCAAGCAACCCACAAGTGAACCTTCTTCCTAGTTACTGTATAAATCAGAGGTCCAGCACAGAGAGCCTCGTCTGAGCCATATCCCATGTGGAATGGAACATACTTAACATCCTATTGCTCCGCTACTAAATGGGATTAATAAGCACAACTGATTTTGTAGAAGCATGCTCGTCCACCTTTTGTTGAATAAAGTTTTCAATGCTGCTTGGTGCTGCGATGAATCTTAAATCTGAATCATTAGCTGTCAAGTCCATGGTGGTTGGCGTGCTATACACACTCGTAGTGGCTAAGAGAAGAGCTGATGATTTTTTTCGCTACAAAATTCTGTAAAAATCTCCCAGTTTTACCAGCTGTGGTAATTTATTTTCCACTAGTCTCGTTTAATTTTCCATCGGCAGTCTTTCCAGTTTGGGCTACCTGCCTATTTTTTTTAGATTACTACGATCATCGATTGTCGTATTGGCCTTATTGTTGCTGCCATTTTATGATGTCAAACGGTTCGAAGCGTCACGATGACGATCTTCCCTCACCCGAGACTTTCTTTTTATTTTCTAAAGGCTCTAGATGTGACTCGCGGAAGAAGGATAGCATGAAGGTTGACCAATCCTAAGAGTAGACAGTTACGCTGAGCCCAAATTAGAACTGAAAGCTTGGTATTAGGTAGTGCTCTTTCACTGTTAAAATTAAGTCTGCTAAAGCCAACGCTTGACTAGCTTCCATTTTGGATAAAAAAAAATATAAGTAATGAAAATACAATATTTATTAAAATAAAATCTAATAATTCGCGTCTTAGTTTCGATTTTGCTTTAGATTCGCCTAAACGCAGGAGTACTTTACTCATTTCACCTTTTAAAGCATTTATTCTTTCAGTTTATGCATGCAATGATGCAGGTTTTCTGATTTTGTTGCTGCTCTGTATAGGTTATCGCCCGATTCCAGAGTGCTGAGAACTAAGAAGGCCTACGGCCCGAGCGATTGTTAGTTCTTTGCACGAGGGAAGCAGGCGATAACTTATTTATCTATGGATGTCCGCATCTCTGTCCGACAATAAAGAAGCATGCGACGTCAATTATGATATAGTGCATGGAGTAGCCCAACAATGTAAGGCGGAAAAAAAAAGTTTTCTTTGGCATATAGTGTTCTATTATGGATTCGGAATTGGTATTCGAAGATCTATATATATATATAATACGCTTAGGTTGGGCAAGCAAATTCATCATTATGCACTACAATGAAAGAGGGCGAGCGACCGACAATGTCAAACAAATGGATGTGGCCTGTAACAATCAGTAACGATCGATATATTGCTAGCTCTTTTAGCCGACTTGAAGAGTTTCAAAGTTGGTTGAGTAACAATCACTGCATGCACGACCATTGTTGGGTTTATTGCGCCTGGTATCAGAACGGAGAAACGGGCAATTGAGCGTCCTCCATTGAAAAAAAAAATTAACTTCCTCCATAACAAAACAAATCAGCAGGGGTTCAAAGGGAGGGGAAGCAGGGATGGGGATATTCAGACCACACAATAGGTGAATGGGGGGGGATCTGACCAGACAATGGCAGAATGTAAGGGGGTAGGGCGCAGGGGAGTCCGGAGGCAGTCAGCGCCCTTTTTATTCCATACTGCCCACTACAGTATTTCGCTCAAGTATGCGGGAACTGGCTAGAACGGCGTATGTTACGCCGGGGGTACAGCTAATTTGTTTGATTTGTCGATTGATATAGATATTTCAGAAGAGAGTATGTAATATAATGTTGGAGATGGTTGTGTCGGAAGGCGGTGCGCAAGGGTCCGTACTGGGGCTGAAGCCACCCACCCCCCTTGCCCTTTTCCTTTGCTTTCTTGCCCTTTTGGTAAACAGATTCATGAAGAAAATCCGTTAAAACATATTCAAAAACATTTAAACAAAGGCTTTTTCGAGGAGCCGTGACACTCATTAAGCCCAAGTAAGGCACGTCCCAAAAGGAAAAAAAAAGGTCCTCAGAAAAGGACCCACTCCTTTTTTTTGTTGTTGCCGTTCTGCGGGCACCCTTGTCGGTGCGTCCGACATTTAAATGGAAACGAACCATCCAAAAGTAAACAAAAATGTTCCACCGAAACAACTGATTTGAAAGAAAGTTTTAAAGGAGCTACATACTTTAAATTGTCGCAATGGGTGTCATATTGTAGTGAATTTTAATGCTTGAAATGTTACAGATATTGCCCGTTTTCAGTGTTTATTATGGTAAAAAATAAGTTGCGTAAATTTACACAATGGGACGTGTAACACGGCTTTCGTTTTAAAAAAAATAATCAAGTGCTGAGCAACGGGGCTACATCTGTATTGTAATCAAATGCAGAGAACTAGTTCTCAGCCCTCGTTCATTGTTGTGTTCCTGCATCCTTGTATTGTTACAAGAGGGCTGAGATGAGGATATCGGTAGGTAAATTAAAATAACTTTTTAAGCATTCTTTTGTGTTCAGGCTATATTAGACGGAGACGAAGAAATTAGAGATTGGTTGGACTATGGACGTGTAACGTCAAAGCAGGTAGGTGCTGCGGTACGCAAAATACAGCGGGAAATTATAACTCCATAGAAATGATGGTTAATTTTTTGTTTTGTTTCCAGGCAGTACAAATGCTGAAGCCTATTACGAACGTCGAGTATTACAAGGTTTCACCTATTGTTAACAATATCAGAAACAACACAGATGATTGCATCGCTCCGTTTGTTGAACAGTATGTGAAGTTCATTTTCATTTGCATGGTTCAACTCAAACTAAGATTGATTAAATTATGGCTCTTGTAGGAATTATTACGTCTTGGTGGTCAAAATTAATGCACACACTAACTGCTGTAAGTATATTCCAAGTGCTGGTTTTTTATAAGAAATAAGAGACGTGGTCCACAGGTATACAATGGCCTAAACTCTCGCCCAACCCTATCTCCTTTAAAAGGCCTAAAAACTTGTCTAACCCCTTCTCCTATAAAATGGCGTATAATCTTGCCCAACCCCTTCGTTCTTTACAATGGCATAAAAACTCAGAATTTCATTCTGCCGTTGTCAAATAATTGACATAAAAATTCTCTCAGCATTCGTCAATATTTTGTTCTTCTTGCTGACAAACTACTTCAGAAAGAATTTTTAAAAAGTTAAGAGATGACAGCTGAGGATGAATTTGCTAAACAGCGTGGGAGCCCAGAAGTGTCTTTTTCATGTTTTAGCCACCTGATTAAATTTGAGGACTTAGTTGGGTAAGAAGTTGTCTCTTCACTTATATCACTAGAGGAAGCCCGTAGCCCGTCCTACGCAATGGATATGCCCATGCCCAAATTTTTGTGCATACTGGCTAACAAACACTGATTTGCGTTACTCAATTAGTGACCCCCGACCCCTTTCCCAGTCTCCATGCACTGACATTTGAATATTTCCATGGGAAATAAATAACACACTTCTGTAGAACAAAGTTCAAACCTTTAGCCCAGATGCTTTGGTATTGTTTTTTTCTGGGAGAGGCAGAAATAGCGGACAATATCTCATTGTCAGGTTGTTAAAGTGATTGTTAGCTTTTATCATTACAGAAACAGCAAAATACTTCTTCAAAGACGCTCAAATCCAAAAAAGGAACAAAATACTTCTCAGTATTGTGATATGCTAAAAGCGAATTTTCGACAGGCTGATATGACTGAAACGAGATGTGCTGTTTCAGTCCTCCTGTCATCATCAGGCTCTCCTCGTGCGAGTTCTATTTACAAAACTGCCGCATCAAAACAGAGTCTCATCGCGTTCACTATTCAAATCCGGCGGCCGTCGTAGCGTGCTGTACTTTGAGGGTAGTGCGCTCGTCGCTCGTTTTTCGTGCCGTCTTTGATTCTCCTGTGCTTCATGCCATCTTTGAGTGAGTTGATCACCCAATTCCTGGCTGATTACAAACTTAATAGTAGGGTGGGAGGGGCCTCTTTATCCTAATTCGTGCTGAATGGCCAATGATTCAAGTCCTCTCCGATGCCTATCATTCCTAGAGTTCGAGATCACGAGTGTTGTAGTGTCCTTCCATGCTATTTTGTGCCCTGTACTCATGCACTCCGTAGTCAATTTAACTAAACCTGTACTAACCATACCAGGTTTGCTTTTAATGCTGGCGTATGGCTTGTTCAATGGGTAGGTACTAATGACTTGTAATGTCGCTTTAATGTTTTCTTTGTAGGAAAAAACCTAGTGCATCTAAAAACAACTTCATGGAAAATTGGTTACAAAAAGGAAAGAAATCAACAGATCCACCACCAGTAAAAAAGATGAAAACTGAACTTTAACTACCTATGTGTTGTCCAAGATCAGCCATATTGTCTTCGCTAGGATAAAGCCATTGAAATCTTAGATTAAAGCCCACAATGTAATACATTCCAGTAACTTATAAATGTGAAACCTTTCAAAGAAAAGAAACATTCTTTGCCCTGCATTTGTAATTTAATCGCCCCCTACCAAAACATTAAAAGCAGCCTTAGACTATGGTTGTCCTCTAAATGTATAATATAAATTGTTTGTAAATTTGTCAGGATTTTCACCTTGTTTACGCAGACATTTTACCTCAACAAATTCGAATGTTCTTAATGTAGTCACACAATTATTTCTGTAGCCAAATGTACATAAACTTGAATAAACACTTTGTACAAAAAAGATAAGACTATTTATTACGATCCAATATACACAAAATTCCTTCTTCAAAAAATGTCTTCACTGTAAGCCACCAAATCACGCTTGTCCTTATGAGTGCCCTTCTGAGAATTACTTTGCGCTGAAATAAACGTATACAAGTCAGCACAATAGTACACTATTGTTATAATACAAAAAATACCACTTTAAATTTTTTTTCGATGGCGTTCCATACAACTATTGAACCAAACAAACTACAGCATTGTACTTACAGGACGGAAAAGGTAAAGAACTTTCTGCTGCATTAAAGGCATCTCTTTGTGCTAAATTTGAAAGCGTTATTGTTAAAATGTTATGTCAGCTTCAAAAGGTAAAATAACAAGAATGACAAGTTCTCTTAGTCTCTATGTTGGAATGACCAATTTAACACATTTAACTGACGACCTCGACTACCAAAATAAATGTTCAGAGCAACTAAAGGACATTTGTAATTAAGAGAATATTGCTACTAATTACAGTGTATCTTATAACAATCAGTGGTAGAAGTTGACCTGAAATTTATAGAAATTCTAAAATTAATCACCCTTAATAAAAAGAAATTATTATCTAAGCCTTCATTTTTGTACCGGCATAACATACGATAAAGCACTAGCACTGTATCGTTCATGAAATTAGGGAGAATACTTCTGCATGGATCTTGGCAGTTGCTAAGCAGTGTGTTTAGTCGGTCAGCCATCATGGACTTGTATACTATCACATGGCTACCGCTAACGTTAGGCCTACTTGTTTTGAATGGTGGATTCCGCTGTATCCTGCATTATGTGACGAAAATTACAAACTGGATTAGTGCAATATTTTCAAGTTGCCTTGAAGTTCATAGCAAATTAAAAATGTTAAAATTGAAATACTCAGTTTGCGTGCAAATCAATCTGGGAACACCCTTCAGTTAAGAAAAAGAAAACCACTCCCTAAATAAAATCGCATTGTAAAAGATACATTTTACGTTAGTTTGACAACCTGCCTAATTGATACTCAGGACTGAAATGTACTTAAATCTTTCTGAAAATTTGAATAAATGTCCTGAAATTAGGTCCGACATGATGTCCTAATTTAATTTCGTATCGACTTCTACCACTGAACAATAAAGAGGTTACACTGTTCATTTACTAGCGGACGGCCAAATAGTCAACTATTCTATGCCCAACAAGCAGTAGAATACTCTGGTCTACCTCCTCATAATGATACTTTCATTTGCTTGTTTCCCAGCCGATCAAATCTCTTTGCAAGAATTTATGCCATCTCTCCACCTGACTCACTTGATCGATTTTTCTTTTTTAGACTTACCGAAGTCACCACCTACTAGGGCTGGTACTTTCCGGTTTTTTAGTTATCCGTTTAACCGGTTTTTTTTCCGGTCGGTTACACAAAAACCGTTTTTCCGTTTTCAGCAAAAAATACAGCCAAAAAAATTTCACCACTGTTTAAACACTATTAAAAAACAAAGCTGAAAAAAAAAATATGATTTAGTCCTTGGTAAGACAAGCACAATTATTGACTACATGTTGCATTTTCGGATTTAAACTAGAAGAAAGTTGACGTTGATAAATTTAAGTACTAACTTTATCAAGAATTTTGACTTTATGTAGCTTTAAAATTTCTACAATTGTCAAATTTTACATCTTAACGACAACGTAAGCCAAAAAAAAACAACAAAATTTAATACGTTTTTGTTAATGTTCCATTAATTTCAAATTATGAGCCAGAAAAATTAGCATGTTTGCGTTTTCGGGTAGCAACGCATTTCGTTTACGTGTTATGACGGCGCTTCCCTGCCGTTCGCGCTAGGTATAGACGAGTCCACTTCTCCATGAAGCGGGGAGGACAGATGCTGGCCAGCATGTCTTTAACTGTCTTTGTCGTGTACGCGCTGGCGATCAGCAGTTTGTTTCGAAGAATGTAAGCAGCTTCGATGGGACAACAAGCCCATGCGGATTATTTGTATATAAGCTGCCCCCTACCCACCCCGGTTTTCTACTTTCACTGATTTTGAGTATTTGGATTAATAGGCCTAAATGATGACACTTGGCTATTTTTGGCTCATTCACCGCGGTTTTTGAATGATGCCCGCATCAAACGTTTTTCGGATATGGGTTTTATAATCCGTGTAACCGAACGTGGAACGGTTTCCGGTTAACCGTGTAACCGATCTTAGCCCTACCACCTACATTTTTTTATGTCACGATTTGGCCTAGACCCCCTGCATTAATGCCCCCTCACAAACTGTACGTACAGTAAAATATTTTTTAAGCAAAATCTGCTAGAACGAAAGTTACGAAACCCATTTTAAGTTTTTATTAAGAACAACTTGCAGATTTCTGTTCGGTTGTACACACTAAAACAAAATTGGTTTAGAACGAATGGAAAAATTTTAACAACAAACCAATTTTGGTGGTTGGAAACTTTAATGATTTAAAGCTGGAAAACGTTTTTGTGATTTCAAACTTCCATTGTTTACATGTTTTCATCGCTGTCAGTAGCTACTTCCAGTAGCACTCAAAAAACAAATCTAGGTCATCTGGTTCACCAAAACAAAACTGGAAGTGCCTGCCACAAACTAGAAGGAGGATGGAGAGCAGCAGACAGAAGTAATTTTTAATTAAAGGTGACCGTTCGACTCGTTTTTTTTTTTTTTTCAGTATTTCTTAATTTTTGTTAAGAACCGTGTTACTGCATATTCCCTTAAAATTCACAAAAATGAGTACAAAACATGTGTAAAGGCCTAGTGGGCATTAACTCGGTGATTTACGGTAGTATCTTAAAAGTTAACACTACATACAGTGTAGCCATTAGATGATTATATTAATTTTACCTTGCATAGGCCTACATAATTTTTTTCTTTTAGCCTACAGAATTTTTAGGCTTGTTAAGGACATTATAACAATAATCCCGACGTAACATTAACAGTACATTTACGAAGACCCAACATGTGTCGTTATAAAGAGGTTATACCGTACAACGCTGCCAATGAAACAAATCTCCCACATCAATCAAACCACCTCCAACGCACTCCTTAAAAATGTGTATCTCGCTGGGAGAAGCTTGTCACGATAAAACACAAAAATTTGGTAATCCTACAGTAAAATATTCCTTTATGCAGTGTATCTACAGCCATTCAGCTATCTTCGTCTGGAGGTAATTTTTAGGTAAAACTGACTATGAAGGATGAAAAATTCTTTAGCCTTTGTCATGTTGTAACTTGCAATTACCCTCAGATGAAGAGAGTGGTGAGATGGTGATAATCAAAGCAAACAGTAATCAATAAAGACTGGCCTTGCGAGAATACAATACACAATTCAAGATGCAGACTGCTTCATTTATCCTTTACCATGTGAATAATTCTTCATTCATCATGTCACGGATTGTCGCTTGTTTTATTACAGTGAATACATCTAAACACCATTAATGATAAAAGTATTCCTCCAAATCCGAAGCCAGAACCACTAAGTTGTAACTACTCAGGGAATGGGCGAGAGGTTTCAAGTTCAAGAACTCAATTCCAATTCATTCTTTACTGTATAGCTAGGGGTCTATACACAAGAGTACCACATATTAGGCATCAGCCAGAATTTATCCTTCTAACTGACCCTGTATGCTCCAGATATTCTAACTGGGTCAAACAATAGGACACTCTCGCACCCGACTGTTGGGCGCTGTGCCAACTGCCATGTGTACGCGGTGGTTAGCAGCATGTGCACAACAGCTCTGTTAACGGCAAGGTGCACTAAGGAGCGCTGACTCCGTAGATTGCGTGTTGCCGTTAATGTAAGCTGGTTACAAAGTGTTCACTTGGGAAAATACATTGTTCACTGTCACAAAGTATCTGGTCTGCGCTTGCTTGCGTAATTAACATCGGACCCACAAATTTAAGTGCGGGAAGTGATCACGACTGGCAACTTGTTTTCGTGGGATAAAACCTCTACTTGCCAAAGCGTCCACTTCATGGAAACGTGGAAGCAATTTTTAAAACCCCACTTTGGATATTATAACTGATACGGAGCTAAATTTGAAAAAAACCTAAAGGAAAAACAACTTTGTGGTCTCCACAAGGCCGGAGCAAAACAGTTTTGTTTTATTTCACGTCCGATCATGTCGCACAAGATCTTATTACATGAGGGAGAAAGTGCAGTCGTAATAGGTATTGTGCCTTTCGTTTTTTGTTTTTGACATTTTTTTACCCTTCTACTAAGCAACAATGTCGTATTGTAATAATCATCAGGAAGATGTATAGTTTTAGGAATATTCCAAATACAAGGTGGGTGCAAGGCCCGTGCGGCTCTTTCAGCAACCAGAGGACGGTTCTCTCCCTGGAGTCGAGGCACGAACGGTATTATTGCCATGTCTAGGCGGGATTAAACAGTCGATCCAGAGTTTTTAAAAATGTATCAGAAATAAAGCTAGCCCAATCAGTATTAGAAACTGGCCGATTCCGAAGCCTGGTCCCGACAACCGATCACAATTTCCAATTAGCCAAAACACATCACTACTGAAGAAAATATTCGAAGAAAAATTACTTTTGAAATCATTGTTATGAGCATAAAAGCACACAACTACTCCTATAAGCTTACAGTAATGATCAAAACAGTTTTAATATGAAAGCTGAAAGCTGCTAGCACACGAATCAAGCTCAAATTCAAAATCAAACAAATACTACCGACGTGCGAATTTTCGACAGGTTGCAATGACTAAAGATAGAAAAAATAGTTCCGTCTTCATCAGGCCACCACAAAAAAGCTTATTTACGTTGTCCAACGTGCATCTATCGTTACTTAGAAAATAGCAGACGATTAGAATGCAACTCTGGCACCGTAGCCTCCCATATTTGGAAGGTAGCATTCGCTGCTTTTCACCATGCCACAGCTGATAGTGGTTCATCAACAGTGAGCCGTAGGGATCAACCTAATCTACTTCTACCTACTCCGAGTAATTTACAATATTTGTTTAAAAATAACGCAAAGACATGATACTGTGAGAGTCTGTTGATGAATAAAAATTTCACAACAACAAAATTTTGCACAATCAGATCCAGATCCTAACCGAATCCAAAAAACCTTTGTTTCAACCCTTTGTATTTTATACAGAGGAAATTTTCTCTCTACCCGAAAAGTTGGGTAAACTTTAAAAACTGTAAACCTTTTTGAAACTTGTTCTTGTTTTTCCCCTATCACTCCTGACCTGAACCGTTTATGGTAGCCATTTGAAATTAGCTCCATTGGAAGGCTGGTGGAAAAACGCATTGAATGTTATAGTGAAATGTAGTACTCAACTAGGTGAAAAAATTCATGCGCAATTGAGACTTTTACACTACATACCACGACCAAACTTGGAAACTGCTAGCATTTTTCTTAAACCTTTGGGTCCGAACGACGCTATATCGTCGCATCAAAACCGTGTCTAAAAAATCCAATTGCGTAGATCGTCGGAGTAATTCCGATTGAATTGTGTATTTTGGGACGTATATTTTCGGTTAATTAATTCAATAACAATTTTTTATTACCTTAATTGATGTTTTTGTGTTTTTATTGACATCATCGCCAAAATTGACATGTAATTTTTTTAGTTTGCTGAAAATAATAACCCTTGGTTCAAATGATCATATCTCCGCAACAACACAACGCACGGCCGCCATCTTAGTTGCGTTCGTGAGAGGAATTTCCGTTTTCTTTGCCCGCGAAAAATGAGGTCATCGACTCCTACGTCACTGCCTGTATTCCTCAAATGAAATGTTCCGTTTGAACGACCGTTTTTGAAAGTCTTCGGAAAGAGCACCAATTGGTTCGAGGCATGTGACCCTTCATCGCGAAGGGGGCCGTTCACAAGTGACGTCACACGAAGCGAGTCAAGGTCGCATCCGTCGTTTGCGAGCAGCCGGTTTGATAGCGGCCTATGAAAGATTAGGAGTGCGCTCTTAACGATAGTGAATACTGAGGATATAAAGCAATTTTTAACTGCTGCCACAATAATAAAACATAAAATAATGATTTCAGAAGTAGTAACGGGCGTTGTGACGGAAGAATATCCAGTGGATGTTATAATTTTAAGGTGTCCTGGGTACTACAAGCTTGGATATTGGGAAGAGCGTAGTTAGTCCAAGCTGTAACTTGCAAGTTGAATATTTTCGTAAGCGCATTTACTTAGTCGAACTTAGCAATTTTTTTTAATTATAAAAACGTAATACGATGGTCCCTAGTATACTTTTGTACAATCATTTACAACATAATTATTACGTATGCAATTTTTTGTACCCGGAGATCCCATAGTTATTTTACTACGATTTATTTTCTGAGGCATGAAACAAGTTTACGGCGGGCATGTTTTGGCTGTGGTCTTTTTCGCAGCGAACACTAGAAATGGCGTTGGACCGGAAAGGGTAAGATGTTATTCAAGAAAATTGCTTGTCCTATGTTACGATAGTTTTAGATTAAAAAGTTCATCCTGTAATGATAAGGTTTTGGGAATTTTTGCAAGCACTTGTCTGAACGATCAAATTAGCATAAATAGCTTCACTATGATTATGTGTTCCCACACAAAACCATACTACTAGACACATTAACTACAGTTATGATTTTTCTTACCAATGGATGACCAATTGGACGAAGATTGAGTTTCTGCCGAAGATTCGATGCTGGGTTGTCTACGTGCTAAGGAGACTTTGAGTTGGATTCCCGACGACATTGTGCCGTTCATCTGAAACAGTACCATATTAATAAGTATCGCACGACAATCTGTATACCAAGTCGGTTAAAATTACAATGTTACAGATAAAAGGCTTGCACGTGCTACAAGTCTTTAAGTTTTGTTGGTTTGGCAGAAAAAGAACTAGCCTGCATGGTTCACATATCTTGTAACGAACTAAACAGAAAATGTTTTTCAATTTCAGATGTTGCCCTTGCGTGAGTATTTCGCCAATTGCCAAAGGGATCGTCGCTATTAGCGTGGTTACCAAGGTGACGATGCCGCCCTGTTTGATTTCATCCTCTGTTCTGTGTTTAGACCTACAAGTACAAATCGGTTTTCCCGTTTTACTTTCGTCTTCAGGAACTTCGGATGGTGCTGCAATCGTAGCTGCAAAAGGTCGGAACACTAGCGAGCTTACATGTAGGTGTACGTAAATTGTCCATTAAGTAAATCGTCGAACCAGAAATGATCAAAGGTCAATTTCATTGATTCTAAACTAATCAAACACATAATGAAGAGTCAAATCCACAAACTAGATTTTCAAATACCAACAATATAATGTTCCACATTTTTGTTAAAACTAGGGTATGGTATCTGTAACGGATCAGCATACTTTATTTTCATTCAATATATACTTGCAGCGGTTACAAAATAACCTTTGTATTATTTTCATCCCCAATTTTTTTTAATACATCTAATGTAAGCTAAGATCTCGCTTGCCTCAACAGTTACGTTGAAATAAATAAATGTGTCTTTTAAGTCACTAATGCTGCAGTGATACCAATTTTACCGATACCGAACCGGTTTTAAAAATTTTGCCGATACCGGTATGCACAATTTTGTCCCCAATTTTTCATCAACGGTGTAGTTTTCTGCAAAAGTCCAATAATTATTAAAATTAAAAAATTTAAGCACAAGTGTCTTAATAAATGTAGGTATTTTCATTTAGACTTGTTAAGTCCACAGGTGTTGAAACTCTGTTTAAACATAAAAAAACCTCCACTACTTTTACTACATTTTCCCTTATAACTTCTGAACCATTAGAGGTAGGAACTTGTGGTTTCGACCAACAGAAAGCTGGCGAAAAAAACCTTCAAAATGGTCTATTAAAACATCAAAATCCGTCGATTCGAAATGAAAATAGTTTGGTATTAAGCGTTTGAAAGACCGAACCAAACGAACCGAATACCCTCTGTTCGGCCATGTTCGGTTCGGTACAGCCTTATTGCTTACCTTTACAGCTTGCTCCCATATATTTTCACTCAATAATTGAGGAAGCGTTGCTTGTTTGTTTCGTTAAAAAAATGGCATTGTGCGTTCCTTCTCTTGTTGCAAGCAAGTGCTACATAGTCCTAGATCGCACTAGATGTTATCGGAATCTGCAGACTGTCAATTGGTGACTGTGCCACTTTAAGATGAACTTACAGTAGTCAAAAGCTGTTAGCTCCTTGTCTGTCATTACCATGGTAGATAAGTAGGTAATGCTACTTCTTGAAAAACGTGGGGGTATAGTACCCGATTTTATCAATGGCACCAGAGGGCGAAATGTGTCAATCTCTTCAAGCTAGCATAGCATCGCACCGAAAAAGCATGCCCTTCCGAGTGACCGGGAAACTTGAAATAAAAATTAAGGCATCGATGACGTCATTCAACCTTGGTAATAGTGACAATATCCTCGGAATTTGATGAAGTACTCATGCATAGGCAGTATCAAACCGTCTTCAGTTCATTACCAGAAACTTGAACCAGAATAAAGGTTCAACGCGACTGGCTAGCCTCTCGTAATACAAAACCAGGCAATATAATTCGCTTCACTCTGACATGACACAGCTACAACCCGTCTGAAAACTGAATGCTGGATTAAAGAAAAGAAAACTTGATCAGCCAGTTCTGATACTGGTCTAGCTTAAAATTAACCTCCTAATCTGACCTACCATTTTTTTTAAGGAATGACTTAAGTACTGATTCCTATAGCGATCATTCCGGTTTAGTGACGCTAACTAGTTTCAACTCCATATGGCGATGCTCAGAAACGTAAACTTGGGCAAAGACGCCTTGCCATTCAGTTCATTGACAACGGTACCTTGTGGTAGTAATCGCTGAAAGTAGGTATAGTTTCACCCGAATATTTATTATAGGCAGAGTTAGAGTGGCATTAACCTATATACTCTACCCTGGGTTTTATCAATAAAGAAGTTATCTGAATAACTATTACCTGTACATCAGTAATACTGCAATAGGTTGGTTTAATTGACAATTTTTCTCCTTCACAACTCACAAGATGCATTCCAGACTTGATGGTATTATCATAATACCATGCTCACAACACGCAAAACAATATTCCCACACTGCTCACCTCATTAATGGCTTTCTCTGCATGTTCCATTTTTTCAAAAGTGATAAATCCGCAACTGTAAAAAAAAATACAAGAAAAAAGTACTGAAGATTTATGCAAGCACTATCATTATAAATTGTTTTGTGACTCCATACGACAGAAGATTTTGATTACTTTTTATCTACTTCCATTGAAATATTAAGGATTTGTCCAAACGGTGTGAATCCATTTCTTAATATGTCTTCTGTAACCCCGAAGCCATAAACATAAACAGTGTTTCCCTGTTTCGGTCTCTCAGGACGTGACTCACGATCTCTCCGTCGCTCTCTGGAGTTGACAAAACTCTCGTATAGGCCTTTCTTCAGCTGGGGTCGAGAAGTGGGAGTCGTCTTTAAAGAAAAAGCTAAAATTAAAAACCTGCGTGTTTCCATTAACCAAAATAAACAGCACATACAATTTCTTACTTCTTCCAAATACAACATTATTTAAAAACTAGTGTAATAGAAGCACAAGTGAACAAAAATATTATGAAACACTTTGCCTCAACTGATTCAAGACACTGTATTGGCAGGACAGATACAGATACTCAAAGTACGCAACAAACATGCAGACTACAAAATCTTCCCATTTAAAGGTCACAGAGTTTAAAGGAATAACCAGAAACTGCAAACTATTTGGTGAAACGTTTCGAATTTTTTGGTTCATTCAATGGGCAAAATATAACTAAGGTGGTAGCAAGCCCAAAACATCAAGCTGAGACTCGGCAAGCAGAACGCAATCGGTAGTGCTCGGTCACTTAATCGAGTTAAAAGGACATTCCTCCCAGCGCCATTTTTCTCGATCCTCCACATCAAGTACGGCCCCAAAGTTTTTTTTTACTTACCATTAGTCAATCCCTAGCTAAAAATCTGTTTTAAAATGTGGCTTCCAGGAGATTTTCTGTTGAATATTGGAAACTTTATTTACTGCGTCCCGCACGTATATGATCCTTTGCGCGCCTACAATAACCATGGCATTTCATTGCTTCCGGATGTGACAACACAGTTTTGGCGCCAATGGGTCACATGACCCATTGACGCAAAAACTGTGTTGTCGCAAATCGTCTGCTAGGCCAAACGTCGTTCATGTGATCACGAGAAGATGAGGGCGGAAGTGACGTTGTAGTATTACTACGCTGAATCTCGCGACAGCAGTGTGCGGACATGTGGCTGTTATAAGGTAAGCCGGATATTGCTTTAACTGAGTCAATCAATGATGTTCCTGACTATGATTAAGGACATGTAATTTATGCGATTTTGCGAAATCGCAAATTTTGCAACATTTTCTCTAAATGAGTTATGAAACTTATTCTTGATGTGGTAGGTAAACAGTCACTAACTGAAGTAAAAACACCACATTAATTGTCGCAAAATTCAGTAAATATCGCAAAATGCCACAAATTTCCCAAAACAGCGCAAAATTTACCGCAAAAATGGCCTTTATTTTTCATGCCAATATAATTGACAACAAGTTAACTGGAACAAAATTCTGGAGCAGTTCTCACCGAAGCAATATTCACATAAATCCGCATCAAACAGTGCTGTGGGCACTAGGTAGCCATAAGTGAGCAGTCGATCATCACCAGCCATGTACGTGGTGCGTATATGTTAGAAAGTTAGGCTGCAATTATGTACTCATTATTGAATTCAGCCACCAAATCCATCACCGCAAAATTGCACCAAAATCCCGCAAAATTGCACCTTCATCGCAATAAAACTTAACGCAAAATCATGCCTAGTATTATCGTGGAAATTACATATCCTTAACTATGATGTATGTCTCTTGGGCTAATGAGATTTTGATCTACGAATCATTCTTTTGGAAAAGCTGAATTTTTCACTGTCAATGCTAGGGGTCTGGCGAATATTTTAATATTCGTTTGTCAACAGCGTAGTCAGATAAGATATATCCCATTCAAATATTTGCCATTACAAAAAAGAATATTGCGACCTAGCTGATGTGTGTGTATTTTTATTTTATTTTGAGTTTAACCTTGTTTTCCTGTGGGCATTTTGAGTCGCAGTCCCCATAATTCTTCCTGCCTTTCCCCTCCCCTTATGTAGCAAGTTATTTACTTCTTTGGGCTTTAATTATTTATCGTTGACGTTCATATTTGACTCACCAATAACTACGCACCACCAAAAGAGTTCTAGGTTTTCCAAATTTGAAAATTTTCGAAAGTTTTTACAACTATCTTCATCAGGCATGAACTGTCTTCCTACCTATTGCTAGTCGCCATTTTGGCGAGTAAGGCTAAATTTCAGGTCGCCAACTACTGATTTCCATTCGCCAAATGGCGAGTGGCGACCGACATTGGAGAGGGTTGCTACCAGCACCATCTAGTGGTAGTAATATTGTCAACAGCTTGCTTCCTGGTGCACGAGGACGTACCAAATTTTTAATCAATAAATTAAGGAGGCATGTGGCTTGTTTGTCGTATTAAAAGATTTTTTTGTGCATTCCTTTGCTTGCTGCGAGCAAGTGCTAGACAGACCTAGATAGACCTAAATTCTCCAAACTTTCGTTTGGTGCCCGCCTTTAAATCACCCAACCTTTGTGTCATGGCCTCTTAAATATCCTGACTTTCCCCAGTTTCCCCTGTCCCCCCCCCAAAAATCCCCGACTTTCCCAGGTTTCCCAAACTTTTTCATATTGTGTGGGAACCCTTTGAAGATGTGTAGGAATTTATTGGTTCCTTGTACTACAATCGAACGGGTGCATTTTGCCTGGCTTTTTTCCCCAACTGTTTTGGGGCTCATGAAGGAACATGAAACTAAATTGAATGCTACCTGAAGTGTTGGAGTTGCTTATAGCAAGATCTCTGAGTATCTTGCCCCACCACTGCTTCATCCAATAAATTGGCTTTGTGTTAATTGCGTTCTACAAACACCAACTCGTATGCAAAGAGTTCAGTTTACCTGTAAAAAACTTTAACATTTCCCTACATACCGAAGGAGATGATGATGCTGCTGCGGCGGCTGGGCTACCTTCTTTTTCCTTTTCTTCGTCATCACTGGGATGAGTTGACTGGAAGGGTTGATAGCCGCTAACTTGGGCCTTATCAGTTCCGAACTTGCGTTCAAGATTTTTCGAACGTTTGAATCCTTGTTTTTCTTTGCTTTCCACTCGTATAGCACTGATGGCCTGAGGAAAAGAAATTAGTATCAAATCAACAGCCATCGTTCCCTCTCCCAATGTCACAATCATATGAATAAGTCAGTGACCTGCCATGCAGAGAAGAAATATATGCAGCAGTCACAGCCAGAAACTATTGAAAGCACAAGTCAAACACACTGTACGCTATAAAGTAGCCTATGCTAGAAAAACTTTATTATGTAATTGCTTAATAAAAGACTGGTACACTCTGTTGAGTGTGTTAAAGATCATAAGGAGACAGTTTTTTCATTCAGTATTAGATTGGGTGAGTAACTAGACAGCAGAGACGTACCTAAGTTGGCTAGTTCATGCAATAGCCTATCGTAAAACTGGTTCAAAAGTTAGGCTCAAAAGCAACAGCGTCGCTTTACCATATTCGTACATTGAGACGCTCTGGAAACCCTTAATTAGTGGCTGAGCAAAGAGTGATAAAGTTAGATATCATTAATTGTGTTAGGTTCGTGACATTCAGTGCTACGATGGATCATGGTAACTGCTGCTAATTTGTGAAGACTGTCAATAACTTTGAATAATCCCTAGC